>PITA01001881.1:75930-178622 GCA_004023965.1 Spilogale gracilis | reverse complement strand
AGATTATGCTGAGTGAAATAAGCCAAGAAGAGAAAGTCAAGTATCACATGGTTTCACTTACTTGCGGTGCATGAGGGGTAACCTGGAGGACAGTGGGAGAAGGAAAGTAAATGGGAACTAGGGTAATCTAGGGAGGGAAATGAAACAACAGAGACTTTGGACACAGAAACAAACTGAGGGACTTGGAGGGAGGGGGGTGAGGGATGGGAGAGCCTGGTGGTGGGTACTGGGGACACCTAAAGCGTGGAGCACTGGGTGTGGGGAATGGGGAATGAATCTTGGAACACTGGGAAAAAAATTTTAGTAACAATAAAAAAAAAATAAATAAAATTTAATAAAAAATAATAAATAAATAAGGTAGCCATAAAAAAACCCTAAAGTAAAACAAAATAAATCTTAAAAAAAAATAGATGGATTGTGTACAAATTTTTAGGAGACTTAGGGGAGAGTGGAATGGATGCCACTGGAACAATTTTTTTTGTTGTTAATGTTAAAATTTCATTGTACTTCTATGTAGACTTTTTCTTCACACATAAATAGCAACATTGGATCATATCATACATGTTATTTTATAATATTCTATTTCCCCTTAACCTTACATCATGAACATATTTCATGTCATTAAGTAGTCTCAAAGTTAAGCCTTTTTTAAAAAAAAGAATTTATTTATTTATTTATTTATTTATTTATTTATTTATTTATTTCAAGTGTGATGCAGGTAGAGGGAGAGACACTCTCCAGCATATTCCCCACTGCCTGTGGAGCTCCATGAGGGGCTTGATCTCATGACCCCGAGATCATGACCTATGCCAAAATCAAGAGTCAGAGGCATAACCAACTGAGACACACAGGAGCCCTTTAAAGTTATGTTTTAATAGCTATTTTAGAAGTATTTCTTTGCACTTAAGTATCATAATTAATTGTTCCCTTTGTTATATATATATATATAAGTATATCTACATAATATATATAATTATATATAATTACATATAAATATACATCTGTATAGAACTTCCCTTTTCTTTGGACCTTTAGGTTGGTTTCTTGTCAGGGACTGTTTTAACAACACTGCAATAGACATTCTAGTATAAAAATATTTGTGTGGCTCTTCACTGACTTCCCCAGTATAAGTTCCTAGGTATCGAAATTCTTGATCAAAGCTTATGAAAACAATTTAAAGACTCTTTATGTGCACTACCAAACTGTCCTGAGAAGTGTTTTCCTCTCCCCCAGCAATGTATGAAAGTAATATGGCGAATGCAGTGAACATGAAAAATATCTCATAAATGTAAGGAAAATATTTAATATCACTATTTTAGGGGCTCTGTTTTTAGGATTGCTATGAGCATCTACTGAGCATCTACTGCCTCTGAGAATTTGTGTGTTTTTTTCAAGTTTTGAAATTATTTTATTTTTTAAAATAAAAAATTGTGTAATTTAAGACGTACATCATGACCACTGGTCATACATATACATAGTGGAGTGATCATTACAATCAGATTTTGAAAAAACAAGAAGAGGCCAACAATAGCAAACACCTCACAAGAGCAGAGAACACTGAAGATTACCAACTTTGGCAACTGCGTAACCATTTGATGGCATCTGAGAGGGTATTTTCCCTTGTTGGGAGGAGACAGAGATCATATTGTGGTTCTCAAGTACAAAATTTTACTGCAATTTTTTTAGTCCATTTAGTTTGTTTCTTGCAAATGCCTTGGAAATTTTTTATTATATAGGGAAAAAGCTTAAAAATTCAATTTTATTTTCTTTTTTTTTCAGGTATCTCAATTTTTATCACCATTCTTTTATCTCCATTTGTCCTTTATCTGTACTTCCTCATTCATTTCCTGTTTGAGGGCTTGGATTGGGGTTCTTAGACAAACGGCTCCAAACAGTGATGCTGTAGAGACAAACCAGAGATTGTTATTTGTATGTAATTTGTATAAAGAAAGAATAAGCCTTTGGGATTCAGTGTGTGGACTTCCATAAATATCAAACTTGATTTTTGTTTTTGCGTGTGATGAGAATAGCATTTAATGTCACTGTTTGAGTCACTGAATGGATGTCTGTTGAGCTCATTACTGTTTCTTGTTCAGAGAACCCTTTATGGACATCCACTCCATAAATTTATTACCATTCGTGGGAAAATATTTGACCCAAATTCTCTCTGCTGCTCTGTGACATGGATCATAATTCTATCACAGTGAGCTGTTTCCTTTTCAACCACAGAGATATACAATCTAGTCATTCCAGATACACATAAATCCTGTTATTTCTTTTATATAGGCTCAAACTTGACCGTGAATCTCTTGTTTCTTTTCCCTCCTTTCTGGTTCCCAGTTTGTGAAATCTCTTTCCCACCCTCACATTCAACGAGGTAGCTGGTCCTAAAGCTGGTCATTCAGAAAAATTCAGAATGGTCAGAATTCTGAAAAAGAACTTCTCTCTCTGGATGATGCATATTTAGTACCATCTTGGTACTAAGATAAGCCATATGGATATCTCAGTGGATGGTCTCATTTCTAATTTCTCTGAATGGATTAAGTGAAGATGCTTGGTGTCCTTGCTCCTTGATGTCCCTTTGTTATTTTGGCATAAAAAAATCCACATATAGTAATTTCTGAACAATTATAAGGTCAAATCTGTCTTTTGACATATTTTTCCAAGTTTGGATAGATCTTTACCAGTCCCTAAAAAGAGGTCCTATTTATAGGACCTTTAAGTTCTTTACAGTTACCCCAAGCTAACTCTTAAAATGTTTCAGGTTAAATAATAGAGATCTAAAGGTCTGACACTTCTTGGAGGAGAGGTTCAGGATAAAAACAATATCCTAGCAATGATCATTTCTAGTGACATTCTGACTCGTTTGTTGAAGAAACTCTATTCCAACGCATAAAGGTTTTTGAGTTACCCATTCAAATTTCATTATATTTCAAAGCCATGTGATTTTCAAAAATGAACTAGAAATGTTTGGTAGATGTTTTTCTAAATGTTTCTTTGTGGGACACACCTGGACATTAAATGAACTCGTAATCTATAACATAACTCTGAAGAGAACCTAACAAATGTTTATAATGTGAATTAGCTAGTTTCTTAAGGGCTTGTGTTACAGACACAAAGTTCTCTTTGGATAAAATAGATAAAGAGTTTAAAATCACTGATTTATTTTGAGGTATAGTTGACATATAACCTTATATTAGCTTCAGGTGTGTAACCTAATGATTCAGTATTTATATATATTGCAAAATGATCACCCACAAGTCACCATACTTGTTACAATTTTTTTTCTTGTGATGAGACTTTTAAGATCTACTCTTAGTGGCATTAAAATATGCAATACAGTATTGTTAACTGTAGTCACCATGATGTACATGACATCCCCTGATTTATTTCATAACTAGAAGTTTGAACCTTTTGACCCCATTCACCAGTTTTACCCTCCCCCACTCCCCATTTCTGGCAACAACCAATCTGTTTTCTGTATCCAAGAGCTTTATTTATTTTTTTCTTTTCCAAATTTTTATTTAAATTCCAGTTAGTTAACATACAATGTAATATTTGTTTCATGTGTAGGATTCAGTGATTCATCACTTACATGCAACACCCTGTGCTCATCACAAATGCCCTCCTTAATTTCCATCACCTATTTAACCCATCCCCCTGCCCACCTTCCTTCCAGTAACCCTTAGTTTGTTCTTTATAGTTAAGAGTCTCTTTCTTGGTTTGCCTCTCTTTTCCCCCCCTCTGTGTTCATTGTTTTGTTTCTTAAATTCCATATGTATGAGTGAAATCATATGGTATTTGTCTTTCTCTGACTGACTTATTACACTTAGCATAATACTCTGTAGCTCCACCCATGTCTTAGCAAATGGTAAGATTTCGTTCTTTTTTATGGTCAAGTAATATTTCATTTTATATATACATATATATATATACACACATACCACACCTCTTTATGCATTCACCAGTTGATGGACATTTGGGCTCTTTCCGTAATTTGACTATTGTAGATAACACTGCTATAAACATGGGGTGCCTGTGTTTATGGCCCTTTGAATCAGTATTTTTGTATCCTTTGTGTACCCATTAACTTTGAAATCACAAAGAATTCTAGCAATTCCTCCAATGCAAAAATAATAAGAAATTAGCTATAGACTATCACAGTCAAAACAGGATAATCAAATTAAAATGGGCCTTTTCTGATAGGATATCATTAGAAACACAGAAATGATAATTAGAAATAAAATAGCTCTTAGTTTAGAATATATAAAAATTTGATCACTGTAGGAAAGATCACAGATGTGCTTCTCTTAGTTTAACAAGAGAGGTATTACTATTTGGGTGAGACAGAATTCAGTTATGCTGTTTTTATACTAATAGTCTGAAATGGTTTCTGAACATATAGTTAATTTGGGTGTTGTAAAATGGATGGGACAAGAAGGTAAAAGTCATCATGCTACCTTTTGTACTAGAAGTAGAAATACCATAACGCTATTCCATATTGGCACAGTTAATGTAAAAAGTAGATCTCTAAAAACAATTTGAGGAATTTGTACTATGCAAATTTATTCAGTGTAAGAAACTTCTGAAAATGACAATTTGTAAAAGAAGTAAAAACTACATTATTACAATAGTAAATATCTACCTAAATGTATTGAGAATAATTTATGTGCTCAATTAAATATACCTAAAACATACTGTAACAATCATTTTCTTATCTAAAATATGAAATATTATCAATACGCCAAGTAGATTTTAATACCTTTTTAAAATACATTTTTAATACCTTTTTTCTTAAATTCAAAAATGGTGTTACTAACATCAGACATATATTTTTAGGTTTATTTTTTATTTGTGGTTCTGTATTTCACAACAGTCTTTAACCAACACCATTTATGACAGTGTTAAGCATTTTCACAATGGTTGGCCAATCATTCATTCCAGTGTATAACTTGATGTTTCTTTTAAAGTTATAGTGACGGTGTAAGTTTTGAATCCATGATGGTACCCTGTCATACTTCATTTAACCAATGAACCTATGTTGTTCCAGTATAACATGTTTATGATCTCACTGAGTGAAAATTGAAACCTTTGGTACCCTACCTATTATTATAGAAACAAATTATTTTCTGCATTTTTTGTCATATTTAATCCTAACATGATAACAAAATATTTTGATTTGTTGACTTGTATTCTCATTGATAGCTCTTGGCCTGCATCACCCATCGCTCCTTCTTTCTTTTCTGTAGCCACTCACTAAACGTGTTACTGCATTTAGAAACTTAGCCTTTGAAATCCTGCCCTCTTCAGTTCTTGGCCTTACAAAATCATTAGCATAATGCTCCTCAAACACAGGCATAATGCTTTTCTCCTCTATTTAAGAGCAGTTAGTAACTTTCTAGTGCCTGTTATATCAAATGTAAAGCTTTTACCCTCAGAGTTAATATTCTGTCTTCCTCTGACCTTTTCTCTTTTAGCTATCTCGTTTCTTCTTACTCTTTGGCACAGTCTCTCTGCTACTTCCAAGCCATCTGGTTGTTATTATCACAGAGGATTGGCTTCTAACTCCTTTCCTGCCCATGCAGATGTCACTCCTTGAATCACTGGGTGCCCACTGCTTCCTGAGGCAGTCTATTCCATCTTTGGATAGGTCAGTCAGAGAGCTTTTCTCTTTACTGACCCAAAATCAGTTACTGTATACAAAATAGGGTTTTTACTTGTATCTTTGTGCGTATGGCAGTCTAATGAGGTCTTCTTTCTTCATAGTTTTTGCATATGTGTATTATGTCCACAGAGGCACTGTTTATCAGCTATAGTGAAGATCTCTGTATCTGGCAATCTCACATTTCCATACCCTGATCTCCCACCACCCCAGAACCACATCAGTTTCAACTCTAACTGTGCACGGTACAATGCATACCTGATAATGAAGTTAAATTCTAAATATGGAATTATTTATATGTGAAAAAATATATACTTAAATATATGTATCAAAGGATAAAAATCTTTAGCTCAGAAATGATTCTGTGAATTTTAATTGTATAGATAGAATGCAAGCTTATCATGAGCATACTCACCCCATATACAAGGCAAAATGCTTACACATTACCCATTGTTTAACTCAGAAAACATCACATTTTGCATGTTTTTCTATAACTGGTTAACTAAAACGGTGTTACATATTGTATATTTATCCAGACTCAGAAGGGCTTCGTTTTCCAGATATATAATGCACTATTATGTTCTGGATCATAGAAATTGATGTATTTAGTTCTATACGTGCAATTTCAAACAATGCAGGAAAAATATTGAATATTGATAATTTTATCTACATTTTTCACTGTGAATGTGAAAAATTATCTTGGTGTTGTTACAACAACAACAACAACAAAAAGATGGTTATATCTTCCAAATAGCCTTGGTAGCCTGAACCTTTTATTAGCAGCTCTAAATTGTTAACATCTCCAAATGTCCTTGCATTTTGAACTATTTTGAAAATTTTGTTTCCATAACAATTTTAATTGCATCTCCTGTGATACTATTTTAATCACTGTTATCAGCTGCATCATATAATTAGATTTCAATCAGAACATTTAGTGCTATGCAGTAATCTGAGAGTAGACACATAAAAATGTTATGTCCACATGGGTTTCTTCTCCTGAAGTTGCTCTACTCCAGCTAAGTGACACTATAACAAGGACAGTAACTGACCATGGAGAAAAGAGGTTGCTTTCCATTTGTCCCTCATAATGGAGCAATTATTGCCCAGGAGCAGCTAGGTAGGACCATCATCAGTTGATGTCTGGCAGAAAGACACACATATGGTAATAGACTTTTCACTAAGGCTGTTACTTGTCTCATGACCAACAAACACTGACTTATTTGTAGAATGACTGCTTAGGGTTGAGAGTGCACTTATGGGCCATGCAGAAGATTGGAACTCTTTAGACATGGTTGGCAAGGGGTGAGGTGGGTGGGGCAGGTGTGGAGCAACGGTGGGGTGGTGGGCTCATCTACAGCCCACATTACTCTGTGGTACTGTTTTGTAGGTCCTGATTTATCAGCAGTGAATTATTCTTTCTCACTTCTCATTATTACTAGATTTCATCAAAGCCCACTTTTATGTCTTCCATTAATCATCTATGTAATTTTAGAAGGCAAAATGCATGAAGCTCAGAGCTAATTATGCATTCTATTATGCCTTTAGATATCTGGATGAAAGTCATGTTCCATTGCTCAATCCCTTCCCTAAAACTCATTTCTACAAGTGATGACTTAATGATCTATTTACTTTAAAGGTTTTCCTTCGGGGACCGTGATTACCCTGGTTAGCTCATTTGAGAGAATAGACTTCTCTTTCATGGAATCTGTTAAGTATTTAGAAAAATCATGTGGGCTTTGAAAAATGTAGTTGATACATGTGTTGAAACCTAAGCTTTAACTTATCCCTAGGTAGAGATGACCCCTTTATACCCATGCAGAGTCTGAAAGCCATCATGTCCAAATTCTCATTTCCATTTGTTAAACATGGAACCAACCAGCTTTGGAAACAGTGTAGAGGAGGGCAAATTGCATCTTTGTTTTGCAACTCCAAAGTCAGTATGTGTGAATAAAAGAATGATAAAGGGCCTGAATTCTCAAATAGGATGATTACTAATCAGTTTTTCTGATTAGTTTTGTTCTATCATAAAGAGACCATCTTTTATTTCATATATAACTACCTAGCTAAGAATGCAAACATTAGCTTCACATGTGCCTGTCAATTTAATCTCTTAATTTCCCTTTTTACTCTAGTTTTGGAAAGCATCAGTCTTTGGTAATAACATCCATGTCTTCTGCGTATAGGTCATATGTTTGATTACAATAAGATATTTTCCCATGGTTTTAACAGCAGAGTGCAGTATTTTGCAAGGAGAGATGCCTTTGTGAGTTAGGATATATTCATTCCTGTTTGCTTTTTCTGAGCTCTTACAATACAGTTCAGTCAGAATGTGTACAAAAATCCTTCTGCTATAAACTCTACATTAATATTTGCTAATATGTAAGTCACAAATACTACTTCAAGCAAGTTCTAGATTTAGTGAGAACAAAAGCAAGGTGGATTTCAGGTGAGGAAAGATTATCTCCCTCTAGATGTCAGTGTCCAATCCAGAGCCACATTTGCGGCAGAAGATTTCCTTGTCCTGGGTCAGGAAGCCTTCCCCCACCAAGGAGACAGAGCACCTCCCGCAGTTAAAGCATTCACTGTGCCACTGGCGGTCTTGAAAGCAGATAAACTTGGCACCTCTGAGACCTGTAAAGGAATTGGGGGGAAATGATATTCTTTCAGTAAATAGACTAAGCATTCCATTGGTACTCTCCTAGGATCTGTAGGGAACAACAATGAGAAAGAAGACTGCATAGAGGCAAGTATGTGGCCTTCCATGGCCCTGTGTCCATCTGGGAACATCACTGGCGATGTCCTTTGATGAGATCCAGCCCGATTCCCAGTCAACTTTTTCCATAATGTACAAAAGTAGGTAGAATCTGAATATACAAAGCAGGGTATTTTTGAAAACAGATAAGGATGACCCAGGACAGATAAAGAAGTACAATATAGTGCTGTGGGAAGGGGGGGACAGATTTCAAAGTCAGAGATATCTGGGTATGACTATCTTTTTTTCTCTCTCCATGGCCCTGTTTTCTTAGAAGCAAAATTAAGGTACACTAAAATAAATGTAGGGGTGCCTGGCTGGCTTAGTTGGTTAAACGTCTGCCTTCAGCTCAGGTCATGATCCCAGGGTCCTGGGATCAAACTTCACATCCTGCTCCTTGCTCAGCAGGGAGCCTGCTTCTCCTTCTGTCTACTCTGCCTGCTGTTCTGCCTGCTGGTGCTCTTTTTATCAAATAAATAAAATATTTAAAAATAAAATAAAATAAATGTTTACTTCCTAGCCTGTGTCTGATATTTTAATGACTTTGAGTTCTCTTTCCTCTATTTCTATGTTTAGTTTTACTTAAGATAAATTCACATGCTTATACTATGGTTTGGGACACAATTTCCAAAAGTCTCCAGTAGAAGATTTCATACAGACCGTCACGTAGCTAGCCTAACATAATGACCTGATGACCTTGCCCAGAGACAAAGTCAGTCCAGGCTTGCAACAAAGATCTGTGAGTCTGATCACTCTGGCCACTGAAGCCATGCTATCCAGTAAGTCTCTAAGAAGTGTCTTGTAGCTTCCACCTGGGCTTCCCCTGAACCATAAAGTTTCCAAGAAAGATAATAGAATTTGAGCCTTTAGTGAGAATCTCTTTTTATATCCCTAGTCTGGGTCCAGGCTATAGTTTAAGGAATTTATTTTGAGGAGTTGAAAGGGAGAAAATGTGTAGTTCTTGGGAACTGTTTGGGATATTTGGGTCTTTATTTATTTGCCAAGTATTTTTCAATTAATCACAGTGTTACAAACTTCCCATGATTTGCTATTATTCACAGAGTGTGGCTAACAGAGTTCATGTGTTGATTCACATATAATTTCCAAATATCCCATTTGGGGAAGCAAAAAAGGTGGAAAGCATTCTGTTTCAGATGAACTTTCCTTAAATATGATAATGAACTTTTATTTCCATACTAGAAATGTAATTCAATATCTTTACATGAAATTTACTAGTTTATAAATAAATGCACATCAAATTTCTTTACCTTTGATTAAATTTATAGCTTGCTTATTTATGGTACTGTCATTATTACTTGCTAATAAGAGTAAATCAATAATGAGCCAATTAAGTCCTTGAATGTTATTCAAAAATTTAATAAGCTGACTGCAAGAATTATGTTCTATATATGCATGAATCATCTCTGTTCATAAAACTAATTATTACAATCTTGCATTTTGATGCTCATGAGGTTTTCTTGATTTTATTAGTAAGCCCTTACAAATGGTAAATATAAAAATAATTCTTCCAGAATTTTACAAAGAAGAGAAAAATAGAAGCATTTGGTAGTAGGAATTTAAGAGAGGCAGACTCAACATGTGAGATGTTTATCAATTGTTTTAATTTTGAATACATTTTCTTCCTTACCTCATGAAGGTCTTTTGTAGTAAGAAAGTCCCCCAGGAAACGCGTCTCTACCCCTTGTTTTACTTGACTTCCCTTATTATTGAAAATTCAGTAGAATAAAAGCTAGCATTTGTTGAGCACTTGAAAATGAGTCCGTCACTATTCTAAGCCCTTCACATGTCTGCTTCACATAGCTCTCATCTTATCTTCATGAGTAAATATTATCAAGTTTGCTTTGCAAACAAAAATTTATAAACATAAAGGTTCAACCATTTGCCCAAATCAACCTGCTGGTATGTAGTGGATCTGGGATTCAATCCTAGGCCATCTGGCTTCAGACCTATGTCTTAACTTCCCCAAATTCAGTCTGAATTTATCTTTTGTAAAGACCATAACCAGGAACATCAACATTTCTTTCCAAAGAAATAACATCTGAAACTCCTTTTACTTAAAATAAACAGAAATGGCAGAAAGTGAAGATGTGATCCTGTTCAACTCCTCATTTGCAAGTAAGGCCAATGAGGACCTCCGTGGTGGTGCGTTCTTTACTCATGGTCACACAGCAGTCAGGGGTAGAGGCACGGCCAAGGTCATTTAGTCCCTTGACATCAAGCTGCTTCAATTCTGGAAAATTTGAAAGATTGATCCTATCTTAGAGGAGAAAAACAATTATGGTTCTACCTTGAGCTTGTTCAAATGAGTCAAATTTATTCTGATGGAATTAAAAAAAAATCACACCTGAGACTCATAGATAGATTTAGGTAATATAAAAAAATATTCTGAAAACACCCTAACATAGTTCCTTAGATTGACATATTGTTGGCATGAATGTGCAACTTTCAAAAGATAGATATATGGCAGCATAAGAATTCCCTGTGGTACATTAATTCAAAAAGCTCAGTTTTAAAGAAACACTACTACAAAGCATGTGTGTGTGTGTGTGTGTGTATGTATGTATGTATAATCAGATAAAGAATAGTGAAGTGAGTTGGAAATTTTTGCAGGCATTTTAGTCTCAGGTGTCTCTCATCAGAGCCAAAAGAAGATTATGATAATTATCAAAAATATGTTTATTCTATGTTCTCCAGGATTTTGATAGATTCCTGCCTCATGTTGAGGTCTTTCATCCATTTCAAGTTTATCTTTGTGCGTGGCATAAGAGAATGGTCTAGTTTCATTCTTCTATACATAGCTGTCCAATTTCCCCAGCATCATTTATTGAAGAGACTGCCTTTTTTCCACTGGATATTTTTACATCTCCAAAGGCAAAGGAAACAAAAGCAAAAATGAACTTTTGGGACTTCATCAAAATAAAAAGCTTCTGCACAGCAAAGAAACAGTCAACAAAACAAAAGAGGCAACCCACGGAATGGGAGAGGATATTTGCAAATGACACTACAGACAAAGGGCTGATATCCAAGATCTATAAAGAATTACTCAAACTCAACATCCAAAAAGAAAACGATCACATCAAAAAATGGGCAGGAGACATGAAGAGGCACTTCTCCATAGAAGACATACAAATGGCTAACAGACACATGAAAAAATGTTCATCATCATTAGCCATCAGGGAAATTCAAATCAAAACCACATTGAGATACCACTTTACACCAGTCAGAATGGCCAAAATTAACAAGACAGGAAACAAGTGTTAGAAGCTGTGGAGAAAGGGGAACCCTCTTACACTGTTGGGAATGCAAGTTGGTGCAGCCGCTTTGGAAAACAGTGTGGAGATTCCTTTAAAAACTAAAAATAGAGCTACCCTATGACCCTGCAATTGCACTACTGGACATTTACCCCAAAGATACAGATGTAGTGAAAAGAAGGGCCATATGTACCTCAATGTTCATCGCAGCAATGGCCACAATTGCCAAACTGTGGAAAGAGCCAAGGTGCCCTTCAACAGATGAATGGATAAAGAAGATGTGGTCCATATATACAATGGAATATTAGGCCTCCATCAGAAAGGATGAATACCCAACTTTTGTAGCGACATGGACCAGATTGGAAGAGATTATGCTGAGTGAAATAAGCCAAGCAGAGAAAGTCAAGTATCATATGATTTCACTTACTTGTGGTGCATAAGGAATAATATAGAGAACAGTAGGAGAAGGAAAGGAAATGGGAAGTAGGATAAATCGGGGAGGGAAATGAAACATAAGAGACTTTGGACTCAGAAACAAACTGAGGATCTTGGAAGGGAGGGGGTGAGGGGATAGTTGAGCCGGTAGTGGTTACTGAGGGCACGTATTGCATGGAGCACTGGGTGTGGGGCATAAACAATGAATCTTGGAACACTGAAAATTAATTAATTAATTTTAAAAAATATGATTATTCTAAATTAAATACATACTCCTGTATTTGGGTTGCTTTTGGCTCAAATCTGTGTTCTTAGAACATCCTTACATTATTACATGCAGGACAATGTGTTTTTTTTTCTCTGAACCTGAAGGACCTGGGTTCAGTGATTAACAGGAAACACCTAATAGAAAAAAGTCACTTAGCTACATCAATCTGTGATGGATCAGAATTGAAACTCCTCAAGTCCAGGGCTCACACAGGCTCTTTGCATGTCAGTATTAGCCATTTGAGAACTCAAGAAGTTTCTAAAACCATTTTGAGTTGTTTGATTTTCTCATTTCCTCATGGAAGCCCCTCCCCCATTTTTTTGCTGGCTAGTTCAAGAAAAGTGTTCTAGAATAAATCAACTGTGTGCACTGGGTTTAATTGCAGATTCTACCAAGGAGATTTATGAGCTCCCAGTACTGACACATTTCTGGAAACTGGTAGTTACAGTGGCTTATTCCCCTGACCATAGGAGCTGTAGGATGTGTTGAGGCAGGGGAGTGGAGTGGTGAAGAGCCCAAGTTTGGAGCTCCATAGTCTGGGATTACCAACAGAACCCAGTGCAAGGGCTGGGAAGGTAACAGCTGAGAGGTGGAGATGAGTTGTGGGGACCAGAGCACTGGGGGCAGCCACTGAGCCTGTGACACAGACCCAGCTGGGGAACGCGAGGGCAGTCTGCTCACCCTCAGCAGGCTCTTCATGTACTTTGGCTGCAGAGATGGGTTTTGCACTTGTTTCCAAACATGTGCAGGCCAAACAAAACACACCTGCCAGTCCGCTGTAGCCCTGGACTGGGTGAGATGCTGAAAAACAGTGTCCTGTGCAGACAGATGTCTTGTCTCTTTGTCGGGGTAACTCTCTCCCTCCCCCTCGTGAGTCAGTGAAAACTTGCCAAGCCGGGCTTGCAGTGAAACTCTTTTCTTTCTTTGAAGTTGTAAGAAGATTCAACTTTTGTTTTGTGATATATTTGAAGATAGAGGAGGAGGAAAGGAATAAAATAATCTTTAATTCTGTGTTACATAAACTGAACCAAAAGAAATGGAATATGACCTAAGAATCCTAGGATGGGAAGAAGTACAGTTCTGCTGAAAGAATAGCTGCTGGGGTTCTCAGGTCATATCAGTCTTTTTTTTTTTTTTTTTTTTTTTTTTTTTTTTTTTTTTTTTTTTTTTTTTTTTTTTTTTTTTTTTTTTTTTTAACTATAGGATTAGCATTTTGGAAGTATCTCTGAGGAAAATATCATGCATCATTTTACTTTGAAAAATCTTTTAAACATGGATCAATTTACCATTTGTGATATTTTCAAGTCACATCACATGTATTTTGTTCGTTCAGTAGAAAGCAATCTTATTTCATCTATTCATAATTAAAATGTATTTCAAGTGGATAGAAAGAAATGAGAATGATACACTTGTTAGAAGCATCTTAAAATGAAGCTTAATTAATTTCTGATCTATGCCACCCTAATTATTACAGCTTTAGATTTTTGTACAGTACTTTCATTGAATTAAAACCTTTTCTATTTTAGGCCCTTTGCCCTTGTTTGGAATTAAGCAGGATTTTTATTTATAAGTATCCCTTTCTCCCACTCAAATCGTTAAATGTCAGGCTCCTCGTGAAGTTCTTCTCTGACCTTTCAGCTCATCCTTTTCCTGAATGATTATTTTACTTTAGTCATTATCATTAGGTTTAGTATTAATTACCCTCTACTGAACATGCTCTCCGTTTGCCTTCAGGAGGTCTGTGTAATATTTGTATTTATGTGTGGGTACCCCTGTGTGCGTATCTCAGAAGATTAACATTTTTCTGCTCGCCTTTCCCAAATTATATAACATCTCCATAGCCATAATGATATAGCATCAACATAGCCATCGCAGGACCATATTACACTGGAGAACTCACCAGTAATGGGTTTGGTGCAGGCTGCACACTTTTTGGCATAAAGATGGTTGTAGCAGTCCAGACAGAATGGATAATCATCTCTGGACATAAACTCTTCTTCACAGAGCTCTTTCCTACAGCCACTGCACAGAAAACATTCCTTATGCCACGGCTGGTCACGAAACATTATCCCACCTGAAGTTATCACCTGCCAAAGGATCACAAAAAGGCAGTGACCATGGAGGCTAGTACGACTCAGACCTCTCACGATCCTCTTCTGTGTCCACAAGTGGCGCTTTGAGCTACTGTCACCTTGTGTCAGGACGTCCTTTCCCTGTGCTTTTGTTTGAATCAATAAGAGAAGCAAAAGGCTACAGGTATTAAATAGAACTGGCAAGAAATATACTAATTTTTATCCTACAGTGGATAAAGAAAAGACACAGGGCCGTCAGGGAAAATGAAAAAGAAGTAGACCCTTGATTCCTTTCCTCATCGTTCTCTTTCTTGTTGGGCTTCAAAGATCCACCATCAGAACTAAGATATTTTCTTCACCAGATTCTTATTTCCATGTCTAACTTTTAAGGATGCTGGAAAAAAGCAACTTTTCCCTGAAACCTTTATTCCAGCCGTAGAAACCCTGAAAGGCGTTGTTAAGCACCATCATCCCCTAACCATGACGAGTATTTCTGAAGTGAGCCTTCAGTCCTCAGCCCTATTCTAAGGAATGACTTCTTTTGTTCTTAACATCCAACACAGCCAAGATTTTTAACTTTTCCCATTTAAGAGATGAGAAACTACTGAGTGTTAGAGGTCAGTCAGGTCATTCGCCAGGTCTCGCAGAACTAGCATGCAAACCTACACAGTGTGACTCCTGAGCCCGTGTACTGGGCCAGTAAACAATACTGAGGCAAAGTTACTTTTTGCTCATGCACAGTTGATAAGTCCTTGTCGAATGAATGAACAAACACCAAGGGGAAAAACATTTGGACAGCAATTGTGGTGTTGTATCTAGCACAGATGGGGCGCTGTGCCAACTGCGTGAGTTTTCAGCTTTAGAACTCTATGTAATGAGCACAGCTTGTGTGTTGAACCTTAATGTGTGATGTGTGAGGATCTTGTCAGAGATGCTTATTATTCCTCCTATTCTAGACCAGTTTAATCCATGGCTTGTACTTTTTATCATTTATTTATTTATTTTAAGATTTTTAAAAAATTTATTCATTTGACAGAGAGAAACACAGCTAGAGAGGGAACACAAGCAGGGGGAGTGAGAGAGGGAGAAGCAGGCTTCCTGCCGAGCAGGGAACTGGATGCGGGGCTCCATCCTGGGACTCCGGGATCATGACCTGAGCCGAAGGCAGACGCTTAATGACTGAGCCACCCCGGCGCCCCATGGCTTGTACTTTTTAAAAGGTGGGAACATCTTTATTTAGAATCAGATGGGTAAATATTGGACAACTGTTCTTGGGTAGCAATTTTTAAGTCATAACATCTTTCAAACCCATGGCTGTTGAGCTGTTAGAGTAGCTGTGGAATCTGGAATGTGTTCATTTGCTCTCTGAGACAAGTTCTGCAATCTCTGTATTCAAATTAATTGGATATAGAAAATGTAGAGCCTTTTCTAAGTCATCTTACTGATAAAAATTTAAAAAAAATCTATGATACATGCTTTTGAAAAGATGATTCTAAAGATATATTTGATTCTTACAACAAATATCTTAAAAATTAAAGGTATTTGAAAGAAGAGTTATTTTTCCTAAAGGAAAAAATATATAGTAGTCTAAATGAGTAATGGGAAACATAATGGTGCATGTGAACTAAAGCAATTTAAAATACCCCCTACTGATTTCAAATGCCTCACCACAGGCACAGCAGAATCCAAGATACCTTTGATTTGTTTGGTCAAATTTTTAGCAGGGAATGCTTAAAAGATTCCAAACTTGAAAAATATATTCACAGCAAAAGGAAACTTGATATATATACCAAATACTGTTTAATTATGGAGAAGAAACTCTGGAACATTAAAATAGTTTGCTTGTGATGATGTTCTTTTTGAAGAGGCAGACAGGATAAGATGAAGCCGAATATCCAGGCATGGTGTTTGCCATTGATTGATCCCAGGCTTTGGAACAAGTTTCTCTTCTGGCAAAGTAGAGGCGTTATTGGCTTTGTGCTCAGTAGACCATAGCCAGTGAATCAGAGAATACTCTATTTGAACCTCGAGGAGTTTGGATTCAAAGCACTTATGGTTTGAGGTTACTTGTTTTGGGTAGGAAATAAGTTATATTTATTTATTATTTCTATTTTATTATTTTTTTAGAGAGAGGGAAGGAGATAAAGAGAGTAGGAATAGTGGGGACAGAGGGAAGAAGAGAGAATCCCAACCACGCTCCACGCCCAGCAAGGAGCCTGATGTGGGGCTTGACCCCAGGACCCTGAGATCATGACCTGAGCCAAAATCAAGAGTCAGACACTTAACCAACTGAGCCACTCAGGCACCCCAGAAAATAAGTTTTAGTTTCACAAAATAAAATCTATGAAAAAAGTTCTAAGGGCTTGGTTGTCCTGTAGTTTTTGCCCATTTTGTTTGTTTTATTTGGTCTTTGAGTTGAAACATTGTTTTTCTTTATCAGAAACATTTATATCCAGCTTTCTTTAAATGACTTGTGGTTTTAAAAATTAAATAGAAAATAATCTGGCATGTCGTGATCTGTCTACTACCCAATATAAATATTTCACAAAGTTTGGGTGACTTCAAGTCATGTCCTAAATATAGGACAGGCTCCTAGAACTTGGGAAATGCTAGTGCTTGGCCTCAAATAGTGCTTAGCATGGATGTACTAGAGAAAGTATAAAGAAACTTTATATTGTATGCCCAATAAATTATTTTAAGATAATTCCCACAAGTCTCATTAACATTTTAGCTTAAGTCTTTAAGAAACATAATGTGAACATGGCTAACTTGGTTGTCCCACAAAACATTAAGATAAACCTATTCTATTTCCAGCAGCTGCTTCTAAAATGCATGCCTTCAGGGTGCCTTGTGACTCAGTTGGTTGAGCCTCCAACTCTTGATTTCAGCTCAGATCATGATCTCAGGTTGTGGGATCAAACTCCATGACAGACCCCACACCCAACGTGGAGCCTGCTTAAGATTCTCTCTCTCCTTCACCCTCTGCATCTACCTACCCACCTTGTGCATGCTCTCTCTCTCTCAAGAAAGAATATAATAAAAAATAAAATAAAAATGCATATCATCAACTCTGGCAAATCTTCTGAGCTTCATATGTTGGAGGGTCATAGGATCGAGGGTTGCTTTTGTCTTTTTACAGTCTTTGTCTAAGTCAGTGTTTCTGGTAGAGTAATGGAAGTCTCTGGGTATAGGACGGTTTTCTATCCTGTTACTATCAATTGTAATTTCAGCCATAATTATAGTGTAATCTAATGATTATGACCTAGTTTATTGTTTGCTCTGAAAATGCAATCCTCATGTTTTAAATGCATATAGAAAATTACTGTGCACATGCACTCCCATAGAAAATTATAGTGAGGCTTCTAGCTTTCCAGATGCAATTATACAAATGGTCTTGAGATGTGCCAAAGCAGCCCATAGATCAAAAATATTTAGACACCACTGCTTTCCCATCATAATTTATAGTGTTATTTTAAACTTTATGATGCCTTATGGGTCAAGGATTTCTTTAAGTACATCAATATTATTTTATGGAATACAGACAGGTTTTATCAAGGTGATAGAGATAAGTGACTTTTTCACATAAAAGCTTATAGGCTAAGAAAAGAACTGGATGAAGTTTACCTGAAAGCATGACTTTTTTCTTACTGGAAGATACGTTTTGAATGAGTATCCATAAGAACAGTCAGGAACTGGAACCAAACCACTTGCTTACCCTCTGTCCCCTCTTCTGTCTTTATGTCTAATAAATTTCCCTAATGATCTTGTCATTCTTCTCAAGTCTACTTATCTACTTTTTAGAAATATTAAAGCTTCAAGCCAAGAAAACATTGTGTTGCTGGGACATAATGTGAGAAGTTAAACATCCTGTTTAAATTGGTTCCTTTAGTGACTCTGTGAGACAAATCATATTTCTCTGAAATGAAATGGATCCAAAACTATTTTCTAAAATATGTCTTGTATTCCATGAGAGATGTGTGCCCTCTGCCAGACTACGTGAAATCTTGTGAGGTAGCAGTGAATGGAACTGAACATGAGCTTTTGGAACCTTACATTCATGTTCTAGGTGGAGTTTTATGATGCTAAAAATAGGTTGCTGTCTTCATGGTGATGTGTGCTTCTGGACATACTGGAATTCAAAACTAATGTGAACGTGTAAAGACAGTCATAACATGATGATATCAGTGCCTTCCAAATATCTAGTGAGGTTAAAAAGCAATGGTCTGGAAGGGTCCACAAACTTCATCCTCTTTAGATAATTACCTTCTTACAAAAGCTGCAGTAGTGAGCAAACTCCTTCTCAAAACATGGCACACAATAATTGCCGCTGTCTTTGGAAATCAAAGGTTTAGTTCCTATTGGCTGTCGGCAATGCTCACACACAAAGCAGGTTTCGTGCCAGTAGTTTCCCTTAAATTCCATTTTGCGAGAACCTGTGCCCCCCAAATGAGAACCTGTTAGTACAAATGAAACATCATTTTATTTATTTTAAGTAAAGGTATGTCAAATTACTCAAAATAAATACTGTAATGTGAAGATGATAAACTTAATTGTCCTTATAGAAAAATAGTGTTTTGTTGGCTTCTGAAACACTAATCTGAAAAAAGAAGATATAATTCAGCCATGATGATGGTGAGTCAGTCTTTTACTGAAAACTCTTGTGCTGTGTAAGCTACAATTTTGAGATTTGAAAGTAAAACTAGTGGAGATTCTGAAAGGCTGCATGGGCTTTAGATAGATTGGGCCGTAATTATCAGTCCTGGGATATTAGCAATGCCTGAGGCACAAACTCTTGAGATTGATGTTGTGAAGTTACGGTCTTCAGGAAACTCTTTGAATTCATAATAAGAAAATGAGAGAGAATTGTGTTTTATGCTGCTGTCCATAGGGATTTAGAAGAGAATCAAAACAGAGAAGGTGCTTGCCTGAAAATATAACAATGTACATGAATCCTTGACTTGTCTAAAAGGAATAAAGATGAGGGACCCTCAAACCATTTTTTTTTTTTTGTTCTGCTACAAAATGATGGTTAGCCCCGTTCTCCTATGATGGATTATGCTTCCCTATGCCATAGTTTTTGCCTAGGACAGGGTGTTTAATGCAGTGTTAGTGTTACTGGTTTAGATTTTATCTTTATTCTATGGCTCAGATTGGGGTTGAAAATGTCTCTATGAATTAACTTCATGAAAATATATCAAACACTGTAATTTATCCATACAGAATAATTACCCAGAAAGAATAATCCGTTTATTTCTAAAAATGCACAAAGTGAAATCAAGAGATAGCAAGATAGATGTTTTTCTCCAAAGGAGGGCTTTCTTAGCTACTCTACTCTTCCTCTGCTTGAGCATGATTGAAAGCCTTGCAGCTTCAGTGAGAGACTGGAGCTCCCTTGGGATCTTACCAGGCATGATGGTCTTCTTACAGTGGAAGCACTTGGAGGAGCACTCGTTAGAATAGCACTCCGAGCACAGCAGGCGCTCATCCTTGGCAGCAAAAGGCTTTTCCACCAAAGAGTGACTGCATTTGGCACAGTTGAAGCACGCTTTATGCCAGTGTCGGCCTTTGTAACAAAGATCCTTCGAGACAGTAAATATGAGTTAATTAAATGTGCTAGTGAAAAAACAAGTCATTTGATAAGACAAACTGAACACTCCTGGGACTCCGGTGTCAGTAGTTTGTGCTGATAGCTTGAGGGAAAGTTGTCATTGATACTATTATCCATGGAGAGGAGACTCTCTGGGGCAATTAAGAGCTAGAGCCTGGGGCTTTCTTAGTTGGTCACTGAAGACAGATGGAAAATAAGCTCTTTCTTATTTTTTCAGATTTCCTCTTCCTTCCTTTTATAAACTATAAGAGCGGTTTTTCTTGGAATAGTTTTTGTTTTTAGGTTGTAATATCCTATTATGGTTTGAGATTAAACAAAATCTCAACACCACAGAACAAAGACAAAAGGAAAAAGAAAAGGAAAAAAAAGAATAATGTGCACTGTGGGAGGAATGGCCTATGTGAGGGCACAGTGGAATAAGGGAAGATGAACCTGATTTGAAGTCAGAAGACACAGATTTTTTGAATCTCTACATTTTCAATGATTTATCTGTTTATTCATTTATACTCTTGTCATTCCAGAAACAAATCAGAATTTTAGCTGTATAACTGGGCAAAGAACGTAACCTCTTTAATATTTAGCATATTAAACTATCTTCTAAAATCGTTGTGAGGATTAAAGTATATGCTATAGTTCATAGTTCTAAGTCACTGATGGTAACTTTGAAGATGCTAATAGCCCGTAGGAGAGCGATACCGTATTAACAGTCAACACCAAAGGAAACAAGGCATTTGCAAGCACTGGTCTGCTCATTTGCATGAAGTCATTCTGTGAGTTGAAGACCTACCTTGGAACCTGATTCGATTGGTTCTTTGCACTCCTCGCAATAGTTAGAAAAGATACGATCGTAACATGAAATACAATATGGATTGTTGTTCTTTAGTACATACTTCTTCCCAAGGAGTGATGCTGTGCAGTATTGACAATCAAATTGAGTAGTTGTCATTTCGGTTCAGTCCTGTGAATAAGAAAATGAGTCACATACATGAAAACAAATTTTTTATAAGATAAATTATAAGGCCTTAATAGGAGCCAAACACTTGAATGAATTTATATCTTAAAGACAAACAAACAACAACCCAAAAGCCACCAATTTAGGAAAATATGCTGTAGTTATGGTGACATTGGAGTGATTAAGGAAAGGCTACTCTACCATTTTGGCAGTTCCTGTGTGTTTTGCTAACAAAATGCAGTAAGCCAGATGTTTTATTTTGTGAAAAACATCTTGTATTCATCATTCATTAATGCGAACTTCAATGAAAATGTGATATTTGTTGAAAGAGGATAGTTTCACCTCAAGGATATAAATATGAACTGTTGCTAGGTCTTTCACTAACTGTCATCACTTACTAACTTGCTGGAAAGTTCTGGAGGCAGAGTTCCTTGGGAATAACAATCGTTTGAAATAGAAGTTAATAATCAGGTACATTGCCATTTTCTAGGCCATTATTTTATTTATTTATTTTTTTTTTAAAAAAGATTTTATTTATTTGACAGAAACACAGCAAGAGAGGGAACACAAGTAGGGGGAGTGAGAGAGGGAGAAGCAGGCTTCCTACCGAGCAGGCAGCCCGATGTGGGGCTTGATTCTGGGACTCCGGGATCATGACCTGAGCCCAAGGCAGTTGCTTAACCAACTGAGCCACCCAGGCGCCCCTAGGCCATTCTTTTATTTCTCAAATCATTACTGGGCACTTAAGGGGGGGCTCTGCCCATTAGTCCTTAGATCCTTCTGTACTACATATTTTCTGTTGGGACATTCTCCTTCCTTGTGGCTTGAACCTCCTCAAATAAGCTGTTGACTCCCAGATCCGTAGCTAAAGCTACACTTGCCTCCTGGCCATCTTCTTTTGGATGACCCACATTAAACTGGCCCAATACAACTCCTTAGCAGGTAGGACTTACTCTCAAATTCTAGGTCTTTCTGGTTTCTGTTGAGCAACTGCCCAGATGTACAAGTGGAATGGAAACCATCAGTGGTACAAAAGAGCTCTAGCCTTCTTCAGGTTTTAGGACTAAACTAAGATGTATATAGAATGGTAAATAGAAGTGACATTTGCTGAATGAAAAACTGATATAAAACATAAAGCCCAGGCAAGGATAAGAAAACCAATAAAGAACAGAATATATGGCTTTCAAAAGGTTAATTAGGCATTGAATATGAGTTTTTCATGGTCACCAAAAGCACTATCACTGATTTTCTTTGAAAATGAGATTTGTTATCTCTGGATTTACTGGAATATATTAAGGGCTATGAATATCTTCTAATTTTCTACTTTGGAAAAATTTTTTTTTTAATTTTAGCAAAATCAGAAAATCAATTGTGATTTTTATAGCATTTAAAAATTGTTTTATGATGTTCAGTTAGTTTTTGCAGCATTTTTAATGCTAGTTTTTATTTAGTACATTCAAATTGTATTGCCATACATTCTGCCTTCTTTTATTTTAATGATGGGGTGTCCAGAAGATTGTCTTGCTGAATCTATATTGTCATTGATCCTCTATGTAACAGCTTTGCTGTATTGTTCTTCACTAACAAAGAAAAGACCAAGGATTTAGAACATGCGGGTTTTTTTTCCCTAGGAAAGATGAAAATTCGTACTAGAAAGTTCCCAATGGAACATGCCAAATTATCTGCAAAGAACACTGAATTCCCTATTTGATTAATTCCACAGAAATGTCCCTTTCAAGTGAATAGAAACACACTCAAAAAGTTACTGAGGACTTGGAAACAGGAGGAAAATAGATCTGATTCCCTTGAAAGATTTTAAAATGTGAGTTTTATTCACACAGTGATTGTGTTTATCTCTTAATAGTGAAGGTATACATATACCTCTAACTTTTATCACTTAGTATGGAAAATGCCATTTTCATTGTTAGTACTTATTTGGCATTAGATATATATAATAGCGTCACGGAGCAATGGAACTCTCAGGCCACTTCCATTTTGTGAGGCTTTTAGTATCTCATACAGTGAAGAAGCAACTGAAGGGATTATAGAACGGGTAGTGTTTCAGCACTTTAAACACAACATTGTAATACCTATATCTCATTTATTTTATAAATATGTACATATGGATATCAAATAGTATCAATAAATATAAATATATGTGTATATTTTTAAGATTTTATTTATTTGTTTGACAGAGAGAAACACAACTAGAGAGGGAACACAAGCAAGGGGAGTGAGAGAGGGAGAAGCAGGCTTCCCATGAAGCAGGGAGTCCAATGAGGGGCCCGATCCGGGATCATGACCTGAGCTGGAGGCAGATGCTTAACGACTGAGCCACCGAGGTGCCCAATAAGTATAAATATTTATCTAAATAAGTATTGCCATCCTAATGACATAATAAGCCTTACTCTATAGAAAATTCTTAACAAAATGGGCCATATTTTCTTTTTAAGAAGAAAGTTACTTTTTATTTTGTCTTTTTTTTTTTTTCTTTCTTAAAGCAGCACCGGAGAATTGGGTAGTGTGAGAACAGTCATTTTAACATCTCAAAACCTTGTGATTTTGCATTTTATAGAACTATACAGTGACATGGTCAACATGTATTGTTGTATTGTATTGTAACATATATTATAATATTTGAACTCCCTGCCCTCCAGAAGTCTGGATTCTCTTAGTTTAACTCTTACTTTGGTAGTAGTGAACAAAATTTGACTTAAGAGAACAAACTAATGTTCACTTTCTTATTTTTGGTTGGAGAAAATACGCTGAGAAATTCAGCCCTCATTTTCATGAAGTCTCTTATTTACCTGTAGATCTGCGAACACATCCAAAGAGGTGTTATAGCCATGTAAGTAATACATACATACTCTATCGGAACGATGGAGTTCTTAGGGAGCTAATAGGAAAGAGGGTGAGGAGCTACCGTATCAGGAAGCCTTCCTGGGAAGATTTTAAGGCCATTAAGTTGCTGGAACTCAGGGAGGAAGTGAGGGAAAGAGGATTGATCTTGATTTGGCAGGAAAGGAAATGGAAAAGACAAACGGGCGAATGGTGTGGGATCTCTTCTGAAGTTAGGAAATGGTGAGTGTTGGGAGCAGATTTTCAAAACCTTGAAAATAAAGCTTCTTAAAGCTATTTGAGCTATTAATACAAGCAGTTCTCAATGGGGTGGGGGCAGGCAAGAGAAGCATAGAATTTATCTAAACAGTCACTTTTTACCTAATCTTATTCTTTTCTAAACATCATTCTGTCCTTTTTCCTCTTCTTTAGTTTCCCCTAACATTAACATTTTCCAATACTTGGGGAATAACTTTAAATCTAGGAGAGCAGATCAAACAGCTTGCTTTTAATACAGGAAAGCAGATCAAATGGCTTGCTTTCCTAACAGTCAAAGCTGTGAGAAAGGGGATGAATGTGATTTTTGTCTCAAGAGTCCCTATCTGAGGGTTAATTGGCAAAGATACTGGGAAAAATTTCTCTTTAAAAGATTTAAAATCCCTTTCTTTCAAAGATTTAAAAAGCAGATCTGTAATTAGGAGTGATAAGAAATCTTAACAATGCAACCCAATTGGATAGCGTCTTAATTTTTTTAGTTATGAACTCAGAAATGCTAGTATCAATATCAAGTAGCCATTCTTGTCAAACTTCTTTCAAAGGGATTATATATTTCAATTAGATATATTCTAGTCAAACTTCTTTCAAAGTCATTCTGTAATTATACAAGTTTAAGTACAGAATTTTTATCATTGCATACTGGGGTTTTAGAAGACTGATTTAGAGATACACTAAT
This sequence comes from Spilogale gracilis, assembly GCA_004023965.1. Classification (NCBI taxonomy): domain Eukaryota; kingdom Metazoa; phylum Chordata; class Mammalia; order Carnivora; family Mephitidae; genus Spilogale; species Spilogale gracilis. The sequence continues at coordinate 153,811 of PITA01001881.1, read as the reverse complement.
ATATCAAAGAACTGATATATCTAAAAATAAATAAATATCTCAGAAATCCAGTGTCATGACTGGACTTGACTTTCATTTTCTAGTTCGCTAGAATCTAGTTCAGATTTCTACTTAAAAGGATGTGAGTAGGGCGCCTGGGTGGCTCAGTGGTTAAAACCTCTGCCTTCGGCTCAAGTCATGATCTCAGGGTCCTGGGATCTAGGCCCCCATGGGGCTCTCTGCTCAACGGGGAACCTGCTTCCTCCTCTCTCTCTGCCTGCCTCTCTGCCTACTTGTGATCTCTCTCTCTCTGTCAAATAAATAAATAAAATATTTAAAAACAAAAAAAGAAAAAGAAAAAAGAAAATACTCTTTAAAAAAAAAAAAGGATGTGAGTGTATTGGCATTAGTTTCTGTAGCTGAGAATGGCGTTTGTTAGATGTTATTTTTTAAACCAGGAATGATTTTGTGTCAAGTTATATTTTATGGTGAATTATTGATTACAAGGCTAATGCTGTGAGCAATATGTCCATTTATATGTTTGCTATGCGGAGCAGAATTAATAGACTCACAAGAAATGTACTTGAAAGAATGTCAAGCAGGAGAAGGGTGGGGACTTGATGTGCAGTATCTTTAATATGCTTTTGTTTGCAAGGAACTATACACATCATTCATTTATTCATACAGTCAATCAACACTTAAGGTTTTTTTTTTTTTTATTTGCAAAGTAATCCACCAGAAGTTGTGAAGGACAAAGAGAGTGGATTCAAGTTCTGCCCTCAAAGAACTTACAATCTGGTAGGAAGGGTAAGGACTATAAATAACTAAACGAAAGTCAGGAAGTGATGAGGGAGATGAAAGATTGTAAGAATTTAGAGCGGCAGTTCTAAACACAGAGTGCACAGGAGAGTTTAATAATTGCCAAAGTGCACCCGTACCCCAAACCAGAAAAACCAGAATTTCTGGAGGCAGAGAATGAGAATAAATATTTTTTCAGGTCCAGGGTGGCTCTGATGTCCAATGAGGTTTGTCCAATAGTGGTGAAAAACAGCAGTTTAGAGGCGGCGGAAGAATGATGACTTTTAGGGAAAATCCAGGAACACATTGGAGAAGTTGGAGTTTGAATGAATCATGCAGTAGATATTATAGGTTGGCTCTCTCAACCTTGGTTTTACCCTCCTCCCTGGAGAGGTCAGGAAGCTAAAAATATTTCCTGGCCCCTCTTCAGCTGGTGTTCAGGAGGCAAATTTGTCTCTGTTAACTCAAACCATGTGTGTAAACTGGATGCTGGGAGGGAAATGGAGGCTATGTTCCTGCTGTTGTTGCTGCTGGCATCCCGTGTTGGAGCTGGGGAGTGGTTCTACTATTTCGAAATGCCTGGACTCAAGTTGTGCAGGGTTCAGTGATGAGAATTTTGGCTGTGAGAAACTGTTGTAATGGTATCAGGGCATCTGACCTCTGGATTACAGAGCAGAATAGATGTCGAGGTCTGCAAAGATCGGTCACTCCTACCCTGGTATTTTATAATAAAATTAGTACCAATGATATCAAATATTCTGTTCCCCGAGTTCCAAATGCTGTATTAACCACTTTATGTGGATTATCTCCTTTAGTCCTCACTTAACCCTCTATTATTATTATTATCCCCATGAATATTCCCTTAATGAAGAAACCAAAGCTTAGTGAGGCCAAGAGCACCTGACTGGTAAAAATGCTGCATCTATAATTCAAATTTACACTTCTTCAGTCCGAAACTAAAGTCTGGGGTCTTAGCCTGTGCAAATCTCTCTTTCCCCGGAGATGAGGGGAAGCGCACTTAAGACAGAACAACAGAATTAGGGTAGACAGTCATGCTTGAATATATGAGGCAAGTATGGGAAACAAGTAATTTATTCAAAGAGGCTTGCCGGGCATGAGAAGGCAAATATTGGAAGACAGATTGGAGTTAGACATAATTATTCTATAGAAAAGAAACTAACCACTGATGACTGAAAATAGATGAGTGAAATGTTTTAAACTGAGACTCATAAAAATTAATTTAGAAATAATGATAGAAAGGATTGGAAGATGGGCATACCACAAACAGGCATATCAATTGGGATTCTGTGTAAAAAAGTGTGTTTACATGTTTTATAAGGAATATGAAGGATAATTCTTTTTTTTGAGAGAGAGAGAGAGAAAGTGAGAGAGGTGGTGGGAGGGGCAGAGAGAGAGAAAGAGAGAGATCCCAAGCAGGCTCCACGTCCAGAGCAGAGCCCCACAAGGGACTCAATCCCAGGACCCTGAGATCATGACCTGAGCTAAAATCAAGAGTTGGACACTTAACTGACCGAGCCACCCAGGCACCCCAGGAGAATTCTTATTGAAGAAATAATGGTCAGTCATCCAAAACTGACATATTATATTATGCTACAGATTTATAAAACAAAACAAAGCAAAAACTATGAAGGCTAAAAACACACACACTGAGGCATGTTAGGATAAAACCACTAAAAACCAAATGCACATCACATCTAAAATATAGGATTAAAATATTACTTTTTTTGTAACAATAAATTAAGTTACCTACTTCTCAGTAGAAAAACATGAAAACTAGAAATGGGAAGATAAGGTAAAATTGCTGAAAGAAATTAGAAGCCAACCTAGAAGTCTATCCTCAGATAAAACAACTTTTGATGATGAAGATAAAAAAAAGACATTTTTCAGACAATCAGAAACTGAATATATCCAGTACACACCCAAATTAAAATAAATGTTAAAAACCATTTTTTCAGGCAAAAAAACTTTGATCTTAGATTGAAGCTCAGGGATGAAAAAAGCAGTGAAAAACAACAAAAATTGTAAATATGGAGGTATATTTAAATGAACATTAACTCTGGAAGAACTTTAGCTAAAGAATTAGAAAATTTGGATAAAAAGGGAAACTTCTAAGACAAATAAGTCATTAAAACTGATACAAATAAAATTTCAACTAGTTGGTAACTATCAGAGAAAATGAATTTGTTATTAAAACCTTAGGATCACAGAAAAATGCAAGACCAAATGGCTTCACCAGTAAATTTTACTAGGCCTTAAGAAATAAAATCATGCTTAATAAGCTATGCCAAATATTATGAACAGGAAGCATGTTAATTTTGAACCCATTAAAACTCTGATACCAAAATCTGAAAATATTAGCAAAAAAAATTATAGGCCAATTATGCTTATAATAAATAATAAATTTTGCAGTACACACACTCTTTCCTCAAATAATAACTGACCCTAGTGATATATGAAAATGTTAATTGTATCATGATAGATTGCATTTATCCCAGGAATGCAATTTTGGTTTAAAATTAAAAAGAGAATCACTGTATTTGACCACATTTATCAAACAAAAGAGAAAGCCATATAATTATCTTAGTAGATGCAGAAAAGAACTTTGATGAAATTTGACTTGAATTCATAATAAAAAACTTAGTAAACAAAGAATAAAAGGAATTTCCCGAATGTAATTAAAAAATAGCAAACATTTTTAATGGTGAATGTTGATAGCTTTTGCTCTGAGATCAGAAACAGAAAAAGAATGTCTGTGATCATCACTTCTATTCTGGCTGGTGCACTAAGACGAGAAGAAAAATATCAGAATTGAAAGGGAACAAATAAACTGTCATTATTCGCTGCTAACTGAGAATCCAAATGATTCTATAATAAGCCGTTAGAATTTGTAAGTGGGCTAATAGCATTGTTGGATAAAATGTCTATATACAAAAATGTAATTCTTTTTTTTTTTTTTAAGATTTTATTTATTTGACAGAGAGAAACACAGCCAGAGGGGGAACACAAGCAGGGGAGTGAGAGGGAGAAGCAGGCTTCCCGCCGAGCAGAGAGCCCGATGTGGGACTCGATCCCGGGTCTCCGGGATCATGACCTGAGCCGAAGGCAGTCGCTTAACCAACTGAGCCACCCAGGCGCCCCAAAAATGTAATTCTTATAACAACAAACAGAAAATAAAATTTAAAAAATTAATTGCAGGTAATTCATCCTCATAGATGAACTTCACAATATTGAGTGAAGCAAGTAGCTTGCAAAAAATAAATATACTCTTATAAAATTCAAGAACAGCCCAAACTTATTATTAGGAATTGTAATAAATAGGTTAAAATATTAAAAATACATGTTAATATGTTAGTTAACATGTTATTAAACATAATAAATATATACTATTCAAACTGTTTTAAAAAGCATGATGATGATAAATACAAAATCAGGATGCAATTTAAGATTATCTAACTTCTGGAATTAGATGGGGTATTGAGAAGTTGCAAAGAGGGTTTCAAATATATAGGATCTAGGTATTTACCCAAAGGATACAAAAACACTGACTCAAAGGTATACACGCAGCCCAATGTTTACAGCAAAACTATCGACAGTAGCCAAATTGTGGAAAGAGCTCAAATGTCCATTGACTGATGAGTGGATAAAGAGGTTGTGTTATATATACACAATGGTATATGACTCAGCCGTCAGAAAGAGTGAAATCTTGCCTTTTGCAATGACATGGATGGCGTTAGAGTATATTATGCTAAGCAAAATAAAGTCAGTCAGAGAAAGACAAACATCATACAATGTCACTTATATGTGGAATTTAAAAAATGAAACAGGTGAACATAGGGGGACAAAAAAAGAGAGAGGCAAACCATAAAAGGAACTCTTAGCTGTAGAGAACAAACAGCGTTGCTCAGGGGAGGTGGGTGGAGAGTCGGTTAAATGGAGGAAGGGGATTAAGGAGGGCACTTGTGATTGAACACTGGGTGTTGTGTGTAAGTGATGAATCACTAAATTCTACTCCCGAAATGAATATTACTATATGTTAATTAACCGCAATTTAAATAAAATCCTGAAACTACAAAAAAATCCACACAGATCTGTAGGAAATGTTTGATTTCTTGGACTAAGTTGCTATTGCACTTTGCATATAATTAGAAATAGTCTTTCCTATATGTGAAATGCTTTATTTTTTTAGAGATTTCAAAAAAATGAGTCAATAAATAAGTAGAGTAGTATGCATTAAGCAATCCTTTCCTACGTTTGCCAAAAGAGAAATAATGCACAAGGGTGTAGTAATATCTAGAGAAAGGTTTTGTCTGCTGATGGTGCTCATGGAAGTTATCCAAATAGGGAAGATCTGGAATGCAGGTAGACTGAATCAAAAGGGACCTGAGGGGGACTACTTTATTTTACTTTTATTTTTTAAAGATTTTATTTATTTATTTGAAAGAGAGAGACTGTGCACCCATGGAGGGAGGGGCAGAGGGAGAGGAAGAAGCAGACGCCCTGCTGAGCAAAGAGCCCAAAGTGGGCTTGAGCACAGGACCCTGAGATCATCATCTGAGCCAAAGGCAGATGCTTAAGGGACTAAGCCATGCAGGCACCCCAAGGGGGACCATTTTAGATGCAAGAGAGGGGACCAGTTCTCTCTCACACATTCTTTCTCTCTCTCAGTACCATGGAAGTGTGCAAAGCAAGAATGTGGTTACAATATGCATGAGCTTTGTGCATGAACATTATGTAAATCAAGGACAATCTGTATGTATCTTATTACTCTCCTGTCACAGATTACTAGTTGCAAAAGTAAGAGGGCTTTTCCTTCTTATGGAGCAGTTGAAATGTACAAAGATATAATTTCAGTCTTCTGGCTTCCAGTAACGTCTCTATTTTGAGTGTATTTTTGAGGAATTTTATTTATTGAGGTGGTTGAATTACCATATATTTTTTATTCTAAACATCAATTATAACTTACATTGTTTTGATAACAGCTTTTTGTTCCCTGTGGAAGCAGGCAAAAGTATAAAATCACCACTTTGATTGTAATCCTGAAAATAAAGGATATATAATAAATGGTATTTACGATTACTTCTGTCTCTAATGCATGATCTGTAAATTTGACTAAATAGATGCAAATAATGCCATAACTACTGCTTTTGCCTATATGTAAAAGTGCACTGTTCCTTAATTCAAGGTTTACAGGGATTTCTGACTTAATTTCCATCCGGTTATTCCAAGCAGCTTCACTCAATCTATATAAATACATCTATGCTCCTATGAGAGTGCTGCATGGCTATTTCAATTGCCCATTCAGGCTTTCATTGACTCAGTAAAGTAGATTTGTTTCTGCTTTTCCTTGAGGAAGAACTTGGGGAGAAACTAAATCTAAATAGCACAAGGAATAGTAAAATCCTCTTGGGAAGTGTTAGTACAAAATGTTTAAGTCTTTGCAGTTTGTGATTGATATACCAAGCTTCAGTGGAACCAGAAACGGGATGAAAAATCTCAATTCAAACCATACTTAACTGAATTTACCTGTGAATTCCCCCTTTTTGGATTTTAATTTGATTTGTTGTTCTGATGGCCAGTTAGGAGCATTTTGGAAACCTCACTGAAAAAAGTATATTTCCCTATGCTCCATGGTTATAGAACCCATCTAAAAATTACCTACAGTCCTGAGACAACTGTTTCCATCATTCTCTCCTCCCTCCCTACCCCGTACCGTTTATTGGGTACCACAGCCTATTGATCCCACTTCTAAAGCATCCCTTAAATCATAGTTTAGGCCCCCCTCATGTTTCCAGTGGGTCATAGGGGTTTACATTGACCTGAAGATATTATTAAAGATTTCATCTTCTACTGAGTGGAACCAAACATATTTCTACTACATAACTTTTGTTCTCTAATGATAAGCTCAATTTCCCCTAGGGAGTTCTAACATCCACCACATGCTCAAGAAGATCTTTCTCAGACTCCTCTGATCATCTCTCCTCAGGGGAGCAGCTTGTTTTTGATTATAAAATGAAGTCTAAACTCCATTAATTAGCCTAAAGACCCATTATTACCTTGCTACTTCCCCCTCTCCCCACACCCAGCACTACCCAACACACTCTCATCCCACCTATGCTTTAGCTACTGCCAGTGACTCCCTAGTCTTCAAATACACTACATCCATTTATGCTGTTGAGCATCTACCTGGGGCTTTTCTTTTGTGTCTAATGCCCTCATCCCTGTCACACTAACCTTTTCTGCTTGATGCTTCTCCTCAACTGTCAAGGTCCAGTTAAAAATCCTTCTCTCGGTAATTTTCTCATATCCCTCAGGAAAGAGTTGCTGCTCTCATTCGTTCATACATATGTCCATTTTCCTTTTGCTACATTTTATGACAGTGTTTTTGTTCCATGTGTGACTCTCTCACTTGTGAGCTCCTCAAGTAAGGATGTTGCTTATTTCATTTGTGTATCTCATGTCTGAGCAGAGCAGCACCTCAGAACAAGAACATGATTTATGACTGAAAAAACAAATGCCTGGAAAACATCCTGGTCTCTGAGGCCTTAGAGTCCAAGACAAGTACTGATAGAAACACATACGTAAAGAGGATTCTATCAACAGAATAAAGGATAAAGGCTCAAGTAGAAAAGTTAAGACTTAGTACCCTAAATGTCTGTCTACCTGAGTAGTGAACTCCTCTGCGTCTGTTACCTCTGTGGCAAATATGTTAAAGGACGGAAAATGAAGGTTAGGGAACAGAAGGTAAAGCCCCAAGGGTCTGTGTGTGGGAAGGAACTTTCTTAACCCTTCCCGGTGAGGGCGGCTAAAGAAGAGAGCTGGAGGACTCCTCCACTACCAGAGGAAAATACCAAAGAAATAGCAAAAGTAGGTGGTTTATCTGTTGAAATTATTAAAGGGTTTTTCCTCTAAACTAGGGGGACTAACATGCTACAATGCTATTAATAGTTTGTTTTTTTAAAAGATTTATTTGTTTGTTTGTTTGTTTGTTTGTTTGACAGAGAGAGAGAGATCACAAGTAGGAAGAGAGGCAGGCAGAGAGAGAGAAAATGAAGCAGACTCCATGCTGAGCAGAGAGCCTGATGCAGGCCTCCATCCCAGGACCCTGAGATCATGACCCGAGCTGAAAACAAGAGTTGGCCGCTTAACCAACTGAGCCACCCAGGTGCTCCTATCAGCAGTTTTTGAGTCGTTGAATCAAATACTTCAGTTGTCTATTGGAAGTTATACCAGGCTTTTCAGGTCTGTGCACATAACATTTTGAGACAAACAGTGTCTTTACCAAGATCACAAGGTCTTTGTCTTCTGAGATCTCTGATGTTAGCTGTTTGATTGTGTGACTGAATCTGACTAAGTTTAGGTGAGTTAAATGAGATATATGAAAAAGTGAATCTTCCACAGTCTGTGTAAACTAGGCCAGATGGGGTAAGTATATGTTTTATAGCAGAAGAAATTACAATGCACATATTTTAAAAATATGAAGGAGTTAGGATAATTCATAAGGAAGTTCTACTTTTAGATTTTTCTTTCTTTTCCTGGTTCTGAGGGTTGAGTTGAGCAGGCCTGCATGTACTTCCTTAGTCGCTTTTGCTTGTAAGCCAAGACAGAGCATGTTGAGAAGAGCTAGGTTAGAAATCAGAAGCTGTAGATTGCTGCACGGTTGCTAGAGCACTAGCATCTAACTTATCCACTGTTGTGGAAACCATTTAACCTTTCTGTCCCTTATGTTTCTTACGTGTAAAGGAGAACAATAATAGCTGCTCATGATCCCACCCGCGTAACAGCTGAGATGTAAGAGTGGCAAAGTCATGGGTAAATCAGCTATAGGGACCTGATGGAAAATGTGCAATCATAACTAGTTCCCATTTTGAAGAAGGAGGCTATTTTCTTCCCCCCTCAAACACTACTTTTAAAAAACTCAACAAACAATTTTTAAAAATAACTAAAGCCATAACTTCAGGCCATCAATCAAAAATAACCTAAAACAAGCATCATAGAATTGTGGTGGAATGTTTGATATTAGTCTCTAGGGACATATTTGCAAACCCTGTTTGTTGGAAGCTGAATGTCTTGTGTTGAGAGGTCAAATACGAATTCTTCTGAGAGCTGATGAACTACTCTCCCATGAAACAAAACAGCTGACTAGAGCTTTCCATCTGGTTAATTTGTTCTATGGATACTAACAAAGAAAAAAAATGCTTTGATGGTTTTCTTGGAGGGATTACATTCAGAATCATTTAGTTATAGCAGCTATTACTGAAATAGGGGTAAATATAGCATGGTAATGTATAACTGTATTTTATTAAACATTTTATTCTTTAAAAATAAAAGAAATGGAAGTCTTATAAAATATGTAGGTTTAATACCATCTTCGATATCTTTTCTTCCTCACTGGGATATAAGAAAATTGTCAAGACTAAAAAAAATACTCCTTTTAAGATGAAACTGGATTATCTAAATCTCTGTTCAGATTCCAATTTTATGTTTTCAAATTCATCATTAAGTTTGCTTCTATAGTTTTAATCACAAAGGAACCACAAGCATTTCAGTAGCTATAAGGTGAGTTTTCTCTTCTACTTCCTGCAAAATTGCTGTTATTTCTATAAAAGGTCTGTTGAAAGAGCAGATCTGTTCCTAGATTGACTTAAGGTCTCCTCACAGGGTTTGGTAAGCATAGGCACAGCACTGAAAGAGACAATTTATCTAAAAGTATTCAGCATAGGTCAGCACATGGTAGGGGCAGGGTGAATGTTTCTTGTATGTGAAGCCCCCAGATGGAGTCTATGAGGACACTGTACATCTAATATAAATAGTAGCAAGTGTTTCCCCTGCCTCCTTTCTATGCTTTTTGGAAAAGTCAACAAATATTCTATGGAACTCCTCAAAGGTAGTAATTGTATCAGTTTGTTTTGTTATGTTGGTCTTCCTTTCATTTGAAGATCTCCATCATACTTATTAACTACTATCAGTATGAAAACACTAGGAGCTGTTTTCTAGCATTGAGGAGGGAGCTCCCTTGATTCTTCTATTTAACCCTGTTTCTATCTGCTTCCCCTTGCATCTAATGACAACTACAAGCTTATTTAGCAAGAAGCATAATCTGCCATTGTAAAAATGAAGTCTACTGAGGAAGGACCGAATTTGGAATTTGGGCCATGTCTGTAACACACACTCATCAGCTGAGTCACCCCCACGGGGCGAGCTGTTTGAGTGCACAAGATCACATGAAAAATGGGCTACAGTCTGGGGAATATACTTCATCAGAGAGAATATACAATGGCTTTTGTACCTCTTTTTTCTTTTCACTCTTTGAGTTCAATATCATGGGTTAGAAAGAGATTGTCAATTAATCACTGTAAAGCCAAGATGGCTATTTTATTTTCCCTGATGTTTTAAAATAAACTCTAATTTCCCTCCATAATTATGATGAGAAAGCTCAATCCTCAGTCAATTAATTCATCTTAAGAGGATGACAAACATTTCAATTTAAGCAGGTTAGGTTAATAACCACAGATCCAGGCAATGTGCCCAGTTCTCCAATCTTCATGGAGCAGTTGATTCATCTGAACCCTATCAAATCTTGAAAAACTAACAGCACATACTCCTTATAATATAGGAGAATCAAACAAAATACTTTCTTTGATTTTATTTTTAAAAACATGCTTTTAAATGTAAGAAACAAACCATCCCTATTGGAAACTATCCAAGAAAATGAAAGGTATTCTTTTTTTGGAAGGTAGCCAATATAAAATGATAGATGTATTCTTTATCTAATAGAGTCTATCAGTTTTTAAATCCATGACTTACCTAAATGACAACCTCAGTTAAACAAATTAGTTAGGAAGAACTTTTAGCCATTCAACTAAGAGCAATAAATAAGATTTCATGATCAATCACATAATTCTTTCCTGAGACTAAGCCAAGTCTAACCATACAATATATTGGCTTTCATATATCCTGGCATTAATGTGCATTATAGCTTCTGTTGGTTTATGATCTTCAAATTCATAAAAGACAATGCTGAAAGAAGAGTTCCTTTTTGAACCTTCTGAAATAAGGACAGCTTGTCAACAAGTTCTATTTCACCTTGAACTTAAGGCTGCAGGCATTTCTGAATTTTAAGGTATATAAAGGCACATTTATAAATTGTATTATGAATGTTTAATGAATGCCCTTTGTGTTTCTCTGAGACATTGTTATGTTTATATTCTACCTTGTATGATAAATGTTCTGGTGGTTTGTTGTGTTTCTTAAAACCATAATATAAATTCACAGAGAGCAACTGCTGTGTCCTACTAATTTCTGCACTGTATTTGAAATCTAGTGGTGCCCCATACTTACTGGGTGATCTTTAAAAATGTCTTGGATAAAACTGATAGTAACTGTTAAAGGATTTTTATGTTATTGAAGGTGATGATGGCTCAAGATCAGGAAAATAAGCTGTAACACCTCCAGTCTTCTGCTGGTGGGGGGAATGGGGAGGGTCATATCACATGATTCTCCAGTGATTAGAAGTGCTCGTCAAGCATCTTTTCCTTGATTTCTAGAGCGGAGGCTCCAGATATTTTTTCTTTTCCTTGGAACTAATAGGCAAAATCAAGGGATAACAAGGGTCCTATTTCTTTGCAGGTCTACTTGCATTTGCCATAGGCATGGAGTAGGTATTTGCTGTCTCTTTGGCTCTTTTTATTCTGTGTTCAACATTAGTAGATCCTGCAACTTTTTGACTCCCACTGAGTATTGAGGGCTGGGAGGGAAGTGCTGGACTTTGGATGAGAGGAGGTCTGCCCGGCCCTTCATAGATCTACGGAGGACACACTCCCAAGCACTTCTGTGAGGCCCAGCAGCCTGTTACTAAGGCCTAGTGCTAACACATATGCACCCTTTGCTGTATGCATGACACTTCTGAACTATCACCAAATTCTTTAATTAATTAGTTAATTAAATTTTTAAAAAAGATTATTTATTTGAGAGAGAATGAGAGCAAGAGAAAGCGAGAGACAGGGAGAAGCAGGCTCTCTGGTCATGCAAAGCTTGATCCCAGGACCCTGAGATCATAACCTGAGCCAAAGGCAGACACTTAATTGACGGACCCACCCAGGTGCCCCTATCACCAAATTCTTAACTTTCAGTTGATTTTGGGGGACAGATAACAGCAACATTTTATAAAACCACTCAGTTATTAGCAGCCTAATTTTTGGCATTTTGACAACAAAATACATATATGGTTAAAAAATGGCATTTATATTTTGCCTTGCAAAGTGGAATATTGTAAATGATGTCCATAAGTGGTGATAATGAGATAATATATATCAAAATATCTTAAAAACAACCATGCAAGTATATGCAAGTATAAACACTGTTGAGAAAGAAAGTGTATAGGAATTAGAATAATTATAGGTGGAAAATAACAAAATTTTAAGAATATTTACAATTTGTTATCCTAATAGTGTTGCAGTATTTGGTATTGGTCAAAGCCAATCTTGGCTTCTTAGCAACTAACATTTCACTTAAAAAGGTACTTAGAGTCAGGGCACCAGGGTGACTCAGTTGTTTAAGCATCCGACTCTTGATTTCAGATTTCAGCTCGAGTCATGATCTCAAGGTCATGATCTAGGGTCATGAGATTGAACCTTGCATGGCCAGGCTCAACTCTGGGCATGGAACCTGCTTAGGATCCTCTTTCTCTCCCTGCCTCTCTTCCCCATCTCCATGCCCCACCCTCAGTGGTGCATGCTCTCTCTCTCTCAAAAACAAAAAAACAAACAAATTTGGAGTCATTCTTGGAGAAACCACAAGACACAGTGTGATGAATAGAGAAGATTTACTTTTCATAATATAGTGAGATTTACTTTTCACTGTCCATATAACCCTTTGTACCTTTTGAGTGTTGTTCTACAACATGTGTCTATTTTAAAAATTAAATAAAATCTTAACACAAATCAAAATAAATATATTTCACCAAACTCTCTTGTTTCTAATCATAGAATATAAAGACTAGAAGAGATAGATGGGTTTCAACTCATTTTATGGATATGGAAACTAAATTCTAAACATAGTATTCATAGTTACTTTCCAGAAAAATTAGGAAAAATGGAATATATCTTCCAAATAAACTTTTGTAAGCACTTAGTAGGAAACACCCACATTGCTAAATATCACCAACTATTTTATTACTACATCTGTAATTTGCATGAATCTTAACAAGCTTCTTTTTAGATTAGATTACTACTTTGTAATGAGTGACCTATATAGGACCAGGTTGTTAAATAAACACAAAAGATTTTCTTTAAGATCCACCAAAATTGGATGCCAGTTTAGTGACCAACTTAAAAAATCTTATACTTACCATCATTTTGGTAATTTTTCACAAAATCAGCTCTGCTCTATGTGACCTTGTTTTCTCAAGGACAAAGAAAGAATTAACTTCCACCCTCTAATAAATCAGTTGCACAACCAGTCTTTGCTATAATAGTTTACTACAAAAAAAAAAAAAGTCAACCATTAGAACTAGGAGGGGAGGAGGGAGAAGAAAGGGGGGGCAGAAGAGAATTTTGGGAAACTCAGGAAAAGGAATCCCCAAAGTACAGTAAAATATTTAGAGATAAAGCCTCTTAGTGCCACAGTCATTTCAATATTTTGCCTACTCTGCAAAAACATGCTCCCGATCCAATCTCATTTTGACAGAACCACTAAACCTAGGAGGAGGGGTTTTGAAATTCCCTAGTTTGTGCCTCTTATCTAATAAGTGAGAAAAACTGAAGTTGTGGCCAACGCATTGTTTTTTAAAATTGACAAAGTGGTTTCTGGAAAATCTTCCACCGGAGTTCAGATTTCTGGCTGCTAACGGAAGCCATTTCATATACACATGGGCAAAAAGCTTGTATGGAGTGATGGCTTTGGTTACTACTGTGATTTTTTTCAAAGAGGAAAAAAATGAAAACTCTCCTTACTTGTATCTGGCACTCCAGGTTTGAATTACTGACCAGGTAACAACCTCACATGTGTAAGAAGTTCATTCTGTAGCTCAGGCCTAGCTGCCATTAGCTGTAGAAAACAAACCGATTATCCTCAAAAACAATATACGTCCCCTCCAACATTCAAGGCAATTCAATGTCTCTTGGGTTTTTGTTTACTATAGCTATTGTTGATTTACTCTGGAGTTGGGAAGAAAAATCCAAAACCACATTTGGTTTTATTTTCTGGATCCTCATCTAAAAAAAAAAAAAAAAGTAGCACTGTGTGTATATGTGTGGTTTGTATATTTGTGTCTATGTGAATACATGTGGGTCTGTGTGATGCACGGTGTGTGTGGAGGGGTTTGGATTGGGGTGGGGGGCGGGTAGTGGAAGTTGATGTTAACTAATTTTTCTAGTATTTCTTCCTGAAGTAAAATAATCTTCTTCCTACAAGAATGTGATTTAAAAAGACACAAGGCAGAACTATATCCTGTACTTTGTTGATAACACTAATCAATAATTTCAAATTACTCTCTCAACAGTTTAAAATTTGTTGGCGATGGAGGAGGGTGACCATTTGAGCCGTTTATGATGATATTTAAAACCAGCTTTAATTTAATTTTTTATTTGTTTCCAGTCTTAGAGATTTAGATAAAATTGGTTCTCAGCTTCTGTCAAAGGAAAAGGATCACAGTCAAAATGATCACAACCTCACTGGGCAACTGTGGCTTACACCTACACAATGTATTGATCTCAGGTTGATCATGCTAATTTTCAAGAGAAAGTCAGTGGGAAAATATGTTATCATTCCCTTGGAAACCAAATGTTTCTAGTATTATCTGACAAATATCGGTTGTGATTTAGCATTACTTTCATTTTCACCCGAAGCCTCACTCAGTGTATGAATTTTAAGGCATACCAATGTGTCACACACAGAGGGAGAGAGACCTCTCCTATGTGGTGCAGGGCTATGTCTCTGGCATCTGAAACAAAGCTTGGATAAAATATGTGTTGAATGAATGCAGGAAGAAAGAAGTCAGATTTTGGCCACAGAATCTTAAAGGTTTAGAGCCAAAGAGCCACTTTCCTCCCATTTTATAAATAGAGACCAACCCAGTCTTTGGATGACTTGTGTTTGAATCATGTTACTTTCTGTGACCTTCATAATCCAAGCTTGTTAGCATAGCACTCCTGACCTTTCATAATCTGGCTTTTTCACTTTTAAAACCAACAATACCCAACAGCTCTCTGAACAATGTGCTTTAGGTCTGTGGTTTCACAAAGAGCTCTGGAGTGCCATCCTGGGCCATCCATGGTGCTTGGCAGTGAAGGTAAAACAGGTCTTCCCTGTGAAAAGTTTCCATCCTGGTGTGGGAGAGAGACTCACAGAAAATTTCTTTACTCTGATCCTTCCACCGGATGAGGAACCTGACTCTTTATAGTTTTCACAGCTCTCGGTACCCCCTCACATACAAGTTGGCCTTAGCTCTAGCTCATCATCTTTCCTGCTTGATAGTAAACTTCAGGCAGAACAGATGCTCTGTTTCCACCAGACTCCTGGTGTCTAGCATCACACCAGCACTTGCTGAGTACTCAGTAAATATTGCGGATGGAAGGAATGAGGGCAGAAAGGAGAGATAACATGTGGAAATACTTGGACAAATGCATGAGGCATTTTCTGGAAATTTCAGGAAATTTCTAGCAAACTTCAAGTAAAGTTTCTTGTAGAGCTGTGTTGTGAAAGTTGAGTAAAGCTAGTCTCTAGGAAAAGGTGAGGAAATGTTCCTAGGCAGTGGGGAGTCCACAGGGCTGTGGAGGTGGTGAGGGAGCAGGCCGAGGGGTGTGAACAACAAGCCAGGGAGAGAGGCGCTTGAGGGACCACAGCTGGAGAGCAGCGTTTTGACCATAGTTGGACAAGAAAAATGTCACCTAGAAACTAAATATTTTTACATGTCGGAGCTTTAAAAACTTAGCTATACATTGCTACAAATCTATTTAGCCTACTATTTTTGCTCTTGGTCAACTGAAGACCACGCTTTGTAAAAATTTCTTAACTTTTAACTAAAAATCTCTTACTTGACATTTCTGCAAGTTACCTTCATGATTTAAATTTATAAGAAGCCAGGAGTCCTTTTTTGAATGAAAAATCATGAGAGAAAAAAAATCATATGTGAGCTCTCATTTCTTCAGGTTTCTATCCTTGTCATTTAAAAGATTTTTCCTTTTGAAATTATATGGATAAAAGAATAAAACTTCCCTCCCCCCATTCCCCTCCACCCCTGGCTCTCGGGGCTCTCTGGGCTCTCTGATTCTGTTACACTTGAGGAGTGACTTAACTGATAAGTAATTGGGCAAAGGGGACTGCTCCACGGTAACACTCTCTCTCCATCACTCTGGTGGAAATTGCCAGTGCATAGGCTTCCACTCTGGCCCCTCCCTAGAGACAGCCCAGGGCAGCCCCTCAGCTCAGCCCCATGAAGGACACTGCCACTGCGGGAGCCCATGGGCTCTTCCTGCCTGGCCTGGGAAGGGCAGTATTTGGAAGAAAACCTTTTCAAATTCAGCTTTAATGATAATAAAATTGATAATACGTTCATTCACATACGACACCTGTGTCTACTTCTCAATTGTCTTAGAACTCGAAAAGTAGAGATACAGGATTAAGTGGAGCTTTCAAATACACACATATGTTGCAATAAATGTGGTTTTATTCTTCAGTCTCTTTGTTGTACTGTATGCATGTGCATGTGGGGAAAGGGGAGGGGAGAGAGACAGTAATACATATACCAGCTTTTATTAACCAGGATGTTGAAAATTAGGATTTTTCTGGTTATGCTAACTTTTAGCTTAAAACTTAAAAACAAAATGAAGAAATGGTTAGCATTATTTCTAAGCTCTTGGCTCAGTCAAAAAACAAACATAACAATAAATATTCTAATTACCTTGATCGGAATAATTGTTAATTCTTACTTTTAGTGTGATTGGGAATGTGACTTAGTTATTTTCTCTTTTAGGTTTAGTTTATAAGGCTTTTGGATTTCAAGTATCAGTTTCCTAGGTGCAGTTTTGGCAATGACATACATTTATTTCTATTAATCAATTTTTTTGATCATTTGGGGTTTAATTGAATAACCTCATAAGTGAAATACCAGTATGTGTTTGAATAAATGATTTATGATTGGGGCGGCTGGGTGGCTCAGTTGGTTAGTGTCTGCCTTCAGTCCAGGGCTCAGGTCATGATCTCAGGGTCCTGAGATGGAGCCCTTGTGGCTTCTCCCTCTTCTTTGCACCTCCCCCCACTTCTGTGCTTTGTCTCTCTCAAATAAATGAGTAAAATCTTTTAAAAAATGGCTTGTGATTCACAAAGTGCTTTCTTGTATATTATCTGAAACAATGATTTTTAAACATTTTAGTTTAAAAATTTGTTTAGCATCAAATAAAAACTATTTACCTCTTCTTTTTTTTTTTTTTTTAAAGATTTTATTTATTTATTTGACAGAGAGAAACACAGCCTGAGAGGGAACACAAGCAGGGGGAGTAAGAGAGGGAGAAGCAGGCTTCCCGCCAAGCAGGGAGCCCGATGTGGGACTCGATCCCAGGTCTCCGGGATCATGACCTGAGCCGAAGGCAGTCGCCCAACCAACTGAGCCACCCAGGCGCCCCTATTTACCTCTTCTTAAGAATATATAACTATGCATGTGTTCACAGAATTTTCTCAGATCTGGTGAAGCCAAGGTTCTTGGAACCAGGCTTCACATTAAAGATTGCCTTCTCGAGTCAAAGGACCAAAATCTAGCCACTGCCTGTGTTTGGATGGCCTGAGACCTAAACATAGCTTTTCCATTTTTAAATGATGAAAAAGAAAACAAAACCCAAAAGAAGAATAGAATGTTTTGACAGGAACAGAAAAAATAGGAAATTTAAATTTCAGTGTCCATCAATAAAATTTTATCAGAACATGGCCACACTTTTCCATTTACATATAGTCTGTGGCTGCTTTATTTTTTGTTTTAAGATTTTATTTTTATTTTCAGTAATCTCTATATTTATTGTCTGGTTCTTTACAAAGAATGTTTACTGATCCCTGATGTAAAGTTTCAAAGTATATTTTGTGTTTTTTTAGTTCTATTTTGTTGACTGCTAAGTTATGCTTAAGTTTAGGGTTTGAAAAGGATTTCTACAGGCTGTGTAAAAGAATATGAAATTATTTACTAGACTTTAAAATAATACTAGAAGTCATCAAAATGGTGTTTGGAAAAGTATTTAATGGCAACAGAAAAATGGTTCTGATACTGCTTTAAGTAAAAAAAAAAGATTATGAAATGAATAATTAGTGTGATCTCAACCACGTAAGTACTATTGAAGAGTAGAAAACAAGTTTAGAAGAAAATACACTAAATGTTAGGCCTCTTGATTAAAGTTATTCATTTTTTAAAAGATTTTTTAAATTTATTTGACAGAGAGAAACACAGCCAGAGAGGGAACACAAGCAGGGGGAGTGAGAGAGGGAGAAGCAGGCTTCCCACCGAGCAGGGAGCCTGATGTGGGACTTGATCCTTGGTCTCCAGGATCATGACCTGAGCTGAAGGCAGTCGCTTAACCAACTGAGCCACCCAGGTGCCCCCAAAAGTTATTCATTTTTTAAAACATTTTTACAGAAATTGTACAATGTATCACTTTTATAATAAGAAAAATAAAATACTGAACAAAATTAAGAATACAGTTGTTTAACAAAAAAAAACTGTCAAATATTAGAATCTTCTGTGGTAATATAACTATAGAAATATTCAAGAGAACAGAGTAGTAGAGTGAATGTAATTATAGGGCCAGAAATCATTTTTAAAAATTAAATGTTACTTCATTTAGGTAGCATGAAAATTTGGTGTCAGATGCTTTTTTTTCAAACCTCCATGCAAATTACACCCATGAATCTGCTAAAGAAGTGTTGATCTTTATGTTAAGACACAATATTCCACAAAATTGAAGCATTGTTAGTTCTATACTGAGAGATATTTGGTCAAAATTTATGATAAACCATTCTTTGTTCAGAAGAGACTCAGGAAATGGTCATCATCCTAATGCAGTGATTCATGCTCTAAAGAAAAGTGAAAATGTTTTTGACCTGTTTTTCTGTAGGTACTATACTGGCTTGATCTGCTTGATGATTGGATGAGTGATTATATGAATGAATGAATGACCTTTATGTATGACTTCTAGGCTCTGTAAAAAAAAGTTTGATATCTCGATCAACACAACTATTAATATCCTTTTAAAACATACTAGGAGTTACATGATCATGTTAACTAAGTTGTCTTATGAACAGTTGCAATGGATAGGAATCATTGAAGAGAAGAGGATGAAGCTGATCCCCTTCAGTGCTATAGTTGTGATTAAATTGCAAATAAACTCAGAAAGTGTATTCTTAAATAACATGAAGGGAGAATCTGATACATCAAAGTGATCTACAGAAAAATAAAACTCGGATCCATTTGGTGAATACTGACTGCTCGGGCAAAATGACCAAGCAAAGGAATACCTCAAACCTTTGCTAGTAGCAACAGAATTGTAACAGAAGAATTTGAAAAGAAATAAAAATAAAAAATTACTACTACTCAAATACAAAATAGGTGTTTTTACCCCATCTTTAAAGTGGGGAGGCAAACTCATCTGCCTGAGTTCACAGGGGACTCAACAAGGACCAGACTTCAAAGTCTTAAGTCTCTTCTCTGTATCACACTATCACCATTTCATTGACTTATTAGCCTTGTTCATTTATTTTATGAATTTAAAACTTTCTTTCTTCTTTCCAGCATGTTAACAGTCCAACCCAGAAGTGGCATTTGGAGGGTTACATTCAGTATTTCCCTTTTCTCAAACCAGATCTTAAACTTCCTGTTCCCTACCTCCATTTCTCATCTTACAGGCCTTTGGAAATGCATCTATAAAGTGCACTCATTCTTTACTGATCCCTGCAACATGCAAAAGAGTGTGTGATATACTAGAAAGTCAGCAGTAATTGCCACGGTCCTTTAATGGGACAGATAGTCTTATAGGAGATACAGTTTAACAAATGAGACACTGTGAGACCAGAGGGCACATTGGTAATGTGAGAATACTCAAAAGTGGTCTGAAATGTGGACTCGGGTGGAGGGTGGTTTGTAAGTACTTCTTGGAAGATGCATCTTCTGAGCTGAGTGCTAAGAGTTGAGGGGGAGTAAGTTGAGTTAGGTCTGTGTGCTTTTTTTTTGGCTTTGCCAAAAAGTGCTTTGGGAACTTGACAGAAAAGAGGCATTTGCTCTACTCTTAACTTGCTAAAGGTCATTAGGTATGAATGAGCGGTTGTGTGTGTGTGTGTGTGTGTGTATGTGTGTGCGCACATCAGTGCCACAGTAAAAATTGGTTTGGAGAAGAATGGAGAGGCTGTTATTGAGAGTCTTCACTAATGTTAGTAAGTAGCATTTAACACTTACTCTGTGCTAGGCACTGTAGCAAGTAATTTTCATATAACATGTCTATTCCTCATAACAAACCTAAAACAGAGGTATACCATCATGATCTCCATTGTATATACAAGGAAAAGGAGACACATAGAGGCTAAGTGACTTCTTCAAGTTCTCAGGCCGAGTGACACACCTAGAACTTGAGCTCTAGCCAATCTAGCACGAGAAGCACTATCCTTAGACAAGTATCAGCTTCACCCAGAAAGCTTGCTAGACATACAAAAATTCAGGCATCAACCCAGACCTACATAACTGGAATCTGCATTTTAACAAACCAGGTCCTACCTGAGCACCTTCACGTTTAAAGAGATCTATTGTAATCCCCTAGACTCTATTGTTTCTCTTTAACTTTGAGAAGGAATCTGGACATTATCTTAAGGCCAAGGGAGAGTTGGGGAAAAGTATGTGGAAGAGGTTGGCAAACTTAAATGTGTTTTTAGACCAACTGTTTTAGGTCAGTTGTTCTGGTTTCAGTATGGAGAATGTAGTAAAAGAGGACAATTCTGGAGGCATGGAAACCAGTGAAAGAGCTACTGTTCACTGAATAAAAGAAGATGGCAGCCTGAGATAGGGTGGTGGTATGTCAGAGGAGAGGTGTAGATGAATGCACACGGCAGCCTACAGACCCTGGGGATTCCTTGGATCTGCAAAGATACATGAATTGAGGGAATGGAGGAGTTAGCTCCCTGAGATTTCTGGATTGAGCAACTGGTTTCATCATAGTGTCTTTTACTATATAAGAGTATACTTGAGGGAAGTAGGATGGGTAGCAGGAGAGGGAAATGATGAATTTACTTTTAGATTAAATCATAAGATTTGAGACTTCGGAGCAGCCAAGTAAAGCTGTTTAGCCAGGACCAAAGAGAGCACTGAAACAATATAAATGGCAGGGAAACCATATAAGTTACTTGGACACATTCGGGACTTGCCCGAAGATGATGTCCCTCCCTCCTTCCCCATTTTACTCACTGGGCCCAAGCCTGCTCTACTCAGTTCTATTTTCAGCAGACAGTTGAACACATAGGTCTATAGTTCAGAAAAGATATCTCAGATTTAGATTTTCAGATTCATTAGCCTATAGAAAAGATGATAACTGAAGCAGTGAAATTGCCCAGGAAGAGAAAAAGAGTCCAGAATACAGGAGAGAAGAAGGGGAACCTGCAAAACAGACTAAGAAGAGTGGTCTTAGTGGGAGAGAATCATGAGTTTGGTGTCATGGTAGACCCAGGTAAAGAGTGTCTCAAGGTGGGGAAGGTGGAGAAGAGGGTTAAATTGATTTGAGACACTGAATAGATAATGAGAAATTTCTGCTGGATTTAACAGTACACTAGTGATAACCTCCATGAGAACTGGGGAAACTGCTGAGGACAAAAATCGGACTGCAATAGATTGAGGAGCAGGGCTCAGGAAGCAGGGATTGATAGAGTGTAGATAAATTTTCATAAGATTGATCTATGAAGCTGAGGGAGAGGGGAGCTGGAGAAGCTCAGTAATGAAGGACAGGCATTTTAAAAAAGGAAATTTGAGCATGTTTAGGTGCTAATGGAAGAAGCCAATAAAGAAGGGAAGGTCAAAGTTGGTGAGCCCTGAAGGGCAGGGTATGCCCCATTAGGGCACTGGTTTAGATCTTCCCTTTTAGGTTCCAATCTCTCAGTAGGTAAGTATGGAGATTTGGGAGTATGGTCAGAGAAACAGGAAGACCTCTCTGCGGTCATCTATTCCACATTCTGGAGTCTTCGGTGGATTAATCCTATTCCCCTTCCAGGATGAGTATGGCCATGAATTAACTAAGCACCTGCTTTAAAAACTAATCCTTAAACTAAAATCCTTGCCTTAGCCTTACCTGTCTTCAGGTGAGGACAGTTTAGAGAGACGGGTTAGGCGTTCTTCCACCCTCAGCCTTTTAAAGATTTGGTGAACCCACTGGCACCAAGGTATACCTAAAGCTGAGGTTTCTGGCCTCACAGAAAACTGTGGTTCATAATCAGGAACCCTAAGAATACTCAAAGACAGATTTCAGAGTCTATCAACCCCAGAAATGTCATTGAAAAATCTCTTTGCAACAGGATTTTTCTTTCTTTTTTTCAGAAGAGCGTCCATTAATTCTTTCAGATTCTTAGGGGCACCTGTAATCTGTGGAGACAGATAAATGCCCAAGCTCATCATTTTCAGGGGATCAAAAAGTAACCAAGAACAATGACGATAATCACAGAGGAAAAAGACAATTACAAGAACACAGAAATACAAGGTTGTTTAACTGACATCTGACTCAGAACTTCCCATGTGAACCCAAGGATTTGGTTTTCAGTTCTAAAGAAATCATGTTTCCTAGACTGATAACATAAAAGACAAATCAGAGCTTTTCCAATGTGTTCTAGATGAACTTTATTTTCAATATTACAGTAGAAAGTTACTAGGCTTGCCTAAGGAACCCAAATTAATCCACCTTTATTCAAAATGTTGTTGGCAAGTATAATAAAAATAAGAGGTAAACTTGTCAGTGAGGTGATGTGACGTTAAAACCCAAATGTGCTGCTGTTGGTTAGGTAGAACAGGCTCAGAATTGACAACTAATGGTAATGTGTGGAAATAAATAGAGCAAGTGTGGAAAACAGACACCGGAGTTTACCTTCCCCATCAAATGACTTGGATTATGGCTTCAGGCATATATCATAACAAATATGTTAAGAAATACCTTGTATGAAACATTTTTGCAGTGTTTGTGTTAAATATTCATCTATAGCCTTTGCTAATGAAAATGCTAGAATTTATACATCACGCTAGTATGGATGTGAAATGACAGCTAAAAATGACTTGAGGATTTTCTTACATTTTATTTATTAGGATTACACATTTTATTAATGATTCTTTTAGTTTCCACATTTTTGAAGCCCAAACTGACAGCTGAGAAGTTGCATTTGGTTTTCAAATGGCTGACAGACACCAAAGGGAATCTGACTACACTGGTAAGAAAGCGTAAACACATGTGGGATGCATGTTTTCGCTGCGGCAACGCTGTTTGCTTCAGGAAGCACTGCTCTTGATTTTAGATTTGTGTGGGCCAGACACACAGACATTTCAGTTCAATCTCTGAAAACCTCACATTAGGAATGGTCTTTAAGTCTGTGTCTGGAAAGTAGACAGATTTTTCTTGAAAATAGCGGGAACTTCACTACCTTACTTAAAATCAGTAAATGACTTCAAATTGTGCTCTGAATATATAAACCCAGCCATAAAATAACCACAGTAATAAAGTTAGGCATTCAAATAAATTAAGCTAAATAAATCCCCAGATTTCTGCCACCCTCTTTTTATGGCAATGAAGCTATGGATAAAGACCATTTTCATAATAGAGGCAACAACTCTGAGGAGTTATCTGATCACTAGGAGCCTCCGCATGAGTATTATTGAAGTGAGAACTCTGAAGAGCCCATCGTATAAAATTTGACAACTGTTGGTTCAACTGGCTTTTGGAGAGTTCCTAAGAAACTTCAAGATATGCACTTACTCGCCAAGTAAAAAATTTCTCAGAAGCAGTCACTAGAAAATTTATAAGAATCTCTCATACTTAAAAAAAAAAATTAAAGCTGGAATACCACATAAAAAAACCACAAAAGAAACATTACAGAAAAGAAAACAAAACTTACTTTTTCTCAAAGCTGCCTTTTCCTGTGATTTAAGGAGTATGAAAGGAGAATATACGATGATGATTTTTTTTGCCTCCAACACATTCAAATGTCAACTCCAAAAGGAACAGAGTGGACCATCAGGGCTATGTGAGGGCCCCTCCCAATTGCAGCTTTTTCAGCTTTATAGAAGAAAATAGGAGGGTGAGTGGCTTTCCGCCAAGTCGTATGTTGTGCACGTAGCTGACTCCTACTGGGCTGAGAAAGCACTCTCTGTCAATTTTTACTTGAAATTGTGAGTAACAAATTCTCTGCAGGATATCCTTAAAGGGAAATCCTGCCAGAATTAGTATTTGGAATATCTGGATAAGGCCCAGAAAGTTTAAAATACAAGTGTATATACAAACAACTCACATAGCGAATATACAAACAACGGATGTACATACTCAAGAAATTTCCACTGCTCAGGCTAAATTAAGGACATAGTTAAATTTTTAAAAAATTCCAAAAGGATGATGTATTTTCTTTTTCCTTGATTAATCTATTTTTTTTTAATTTTCTTTTGTTTTCTTGTTTTCTGATGACTCTCTGAAACTTTTAGGTTAGAAATAGTTGCATTACAGAGGTTTTCTGTTGAATTATCTGGAAAGAGATGAAGCCCCACGTCCTTACCTGCAGAATTTTTGGTTGCTTGAGAGATAAACCCTGGGTTGTGGCCTCTATTACTGCCTTCTTAGGAGATCTGAGAACTTTGAGTCTTGGATTTGACTAGAATAACTGCAGGTAGTTACCAGCTTCCTGAACCTCACTGTGGACTCACCATTCCCTACTTTTGCCTATTGCCCTATGAGCTGGCAACAATTGTTATGTCAGGGCATGGCTGTGTGACTTCATTTAAACAGAGACTTGTCTGGTCTTTTGAAATCTTTGATTAAAAAATGAAAAGTGCATTCCAGGGACACCGGGGTGGCTCAGTCATTTAAGCGTCTGCTTTCGGCTCAGGTCATGACCCCAGGACCCTGGAATGGAGTCCTGCATGGGGATCTTTGCTCTGAGGCAGGTCTGCTTCTCCCTCTGCCTGCTGCTCTCCCTGCTTGTGTGTGTGTGCGCTCTCTCTCTCTCCCTCTTTCTCTCTGACCTATAAATAAATAAATTAAAAAAAAAAAGTGGATAGAGATTTCAAGAGTTGGATCTAAAGAAATGTTTGAATATGAACTAATCCAGAACAGAAATTGTCCGTGGGTCAATTTGATCCATAAAGCAAATGACCTTTGTACCTAGAATCTCTACATGAGGCTGTTTCTTCATTTTATAAGGTGAGGTGGGAAGAGAAATGTTGTGCCTTCACCCCATTTATTCCCAGACAGAAACCGTTTTTGTTCTAAACGCTAAAGGAATTATGTACTAATGTTTTCTGAGATCAAACTCAGGTAGATACAATAAAAACCAAACCAAACCAAAACAACCCCCCAAAAACTGGAGTTAGGGAATTGCTAAGCAAGTCAAGTGCGTGCATTGCCATTCACCTGAATTTGATGATTAAGATACAAAAATGAAAACATGGTGAGTAGCGACAACAAATCCATTCAGTGAAAGGACACAAGTACATCCAACTAGTAATAGATTTTAACCCTCATGATACTACTGCTAGGCAGGCATTATTTTTATTCTTTTTTGGGTGAGGAAGTGGAGTCTTGGAGATAGAAAATTGCATATGTTTCCCTCTAATTATGGGGCCATCATCCTCTTTGTTTACTCCTGTGCTTCCTGAGAGGGTGATCTACATTCACTGATAAAACTTCCATCTTCCTACTTCTTCCTCAAACAGTTGCAATAGGTCTTCCCCTTGAAACCTTCCACCAAAAAAGCTTCAGTAAGTTTGTAAAGGGTTTTAATCAGCACTTTAAATAGGGTGCGGTTTTTAACCTTACCTGAAATTTCTCATCTTTGGCCATGTTTGTTTCATTTTGAAATTTGCCCTTGGTTTCACTAAGTTATGGGCTGCTGATTTCCTCCTTGTTCTTACCATCCTCAACCTCCTCTCCCTTTATTCATCTCACCCTTCCCTAGAGCTTCTTCCTTAGGTCAGCCAGCTTCTCTGTATACCCACCCTCCATGGTGCTCCTGATGGAAACCACTAACGATTATGTGACTACCAAACCTGTATTCTCAATTGTTAGTACCCTCTAAGGTTCCAGACCTGTCTCCTGTTGGCTGTTGGTAGTCTTCGTCTGCAGGTACCTCAAACCAAAAAGTGCCTAATAAACCATCTCATCTTCTCCCAACTCCAAAGCTGCTAGTCTTCTAGAGTTCCTCCTTAGGGCATGACACGACCATCCAAGTCATCATCTTAGACTGCCCTCCCTTGTTCTCCACCAGCTCCATCATTCATCCCCATCCCCAACTTCTGCTGGTTCTATTTTGTTAAATCTCCCTCAAGTTTGTCATCATCCCTGCGTTCTGGTCCTCCCATTTCTCCCTTGGATTACTGTATCAGTTTTAAAATGAACGGTGTGCCCTCCCGTCATTTCTCTACATCATTGTAAAACAAGATCTTGAAATAATCAGTTTATCAAATTGTAAAATACATGCTTCTTGCAGAAAACCTGGAATAAGAATTAAAAAAATAAAAATTTAAATGACTTGCATCTAAGAGACAGTCACAACCCAAATCTTAACCCAAATCTCTTTAGAATATTTTGTACACATGCATAGAACTATGCAAGGAAATGTTTATGTAAGTGTACTCATGCAAACGTTTACACAGTACATTTAATTAGAAAACCAAGACCACATTATGTATAGTTCGCATCTTTTTCTCCTTAATATTCTGTGAGTGATTTTCCAAATCAAACATATTTAAAGTGTTGTGAATAAAGCCTCAATATAATGAAACACATGAAATATATTATGTGATAGTACTCTTCTCTCTGATCTGTTTTCTTCAACACCAAAACATACCCTGAGCATTTATAACATATAAATTACAAGGACTTAGATTTCAGTAAGAAATGGAGAAGTTCATTTAAGCTCCTTTATATTTATCAGATACTATTTAAACAACTATGTTTTCTATACTTACTACAAGTCCTGCCCCCAAGCGATTATCCAATCGATGAGTCTATGTAATAGAGTTAAGGTAAAGGCACATTTTAGGTGAATAGACAAGCTCAGCAGGAAAGCAATTTGATCAAGTGCTTTTTCTTCTTAACATCAAATGACAAGAAACCTAAGAGAAAACCCTTGGGAACTTTAGCTTGGCTAGTCAGAGAAAGGTATTTTTTATTTTGTTTTGGGTTTTTTTGGGGGGTGGACTATCATTGAATAAACAAGAGTATTTCAGAGCCAAGACGACCACCTCCTTTCTGTGTAAGACTGGTTGTCCATGCTCCTCTTTGACTACAGGCTGGCAAAAAAACTTCTACATATTTAGTCCGCGTTTTACTTTTCAGATAGGAGAGACACTGATTTCACAAATATCAATTTTAAAGGATTTTGGTTAGTTGTCAAACTGCCTTTCAAAATGGGTGATCTTTCTAAAAGAGATCTAATTGCCATACTTTCCTGGTTAATTTAATCTTGAAGAGGTTTCCCTTATTTTCAGGAAAATAGCTGAACTTTTTTGCTTGGTGTACATATAAGGAATTTCAGGATCTCTCTCTGGTCTCTTCAGCTTCATCTTACGCTACTTCCCCAACCATTTTTCATATTTCTCATACTTAGTGTTTCCCAAATGTCTCATTATATCATATTAGTTCACGTCTTAGTACTTCCAGATCTCTTCTCTCCCGGAAACGCCTGTGTTTCCCTTCCCGTTTTCCTGAGGCCAGTCCTACTTTTCCTTCAGCACTCAGTTCAGGTCATCTCTACTCTGTTTAGTTCTCTCCCGCTGTTCAAGACGGTTGACTTTCCTTTCTTCCTCCACAGCATCCTCTGCTTACTTCTTCCAAAACGCTATATTGAACAAGTTGTTGATTCTTGCCATCTCCTTGAAAACAAGGTGTATTTTTAAAGATTTGTATTAGTAGTTCTAGTACTTAGCAGTCATACTTGTAACCAGATTATTGAGCCAAGTTATGTTTCCCTTTCTTCTATCACACACAATCCCTTCCTTCTCGCTCTTGAGACACACATCAAGGTTAAGTCTTACTACTAATCACTGAAGGGAAATAGAGGCAAGGCTGGTAAAACAAATAAAAAAACACAACACTGGGAACTTATAAAAATTTAATACGTATCCAAAGTAATTATTCCCTCTTGTTTGGTGATGTAAATGAAATAAACACTGTGTTTCTGAAAGCCTGAAAGATTTTTTTGATGGTTTGGAGTCTCTCTTGGGGTTCTATTTATTTTTTGTTTAGTGTGATCTTCCAAGACAGAACAACTTGTGTGAATCCTTAGGCCATTTTAATGGCCACTTAATAATGGTCCCAGATTTCTGTGGAAAATATACATCCCAGAGGAGTATATCCATGTGTTTCTTTCATCTCCCGTATACTGGCGTAAAGGCGTCATTGTTATTGTCAAAAAAAGCAAACCTTCCACTGACCCCCCCAGCTCTACCCAATTCACATGTTAGTCCTTGATAGAAATAAAGTCCCATCTGGCCCTGGGTTGAGAAGCATTTCTGGGGAAGGAATGAACTGTTCCTTCTCAATCTATAGGCTGCACTATCAGTTGCCCTTTGACCTCACCCTTGGTGCTTTATGGTTTGCCTAAAAAATGTTCTCTAAAAGAGTTCAAGATGGTTCTATATTCAGGTTAAGCAACTTCTACACTTATTATTCTGATCCCATATTCATGTCTTTTTTGAAAATTCACTTTGATTTTGGTAAGATATGCCACTGTTCATTGAATTCTTCCGATGACCAAAAGTGGGTTTCCTGTGACTCTTCAGAAACACATGCTCTGGAGACAGAAACATGTATACATTACTCAAATATCTCTACTGTATCTGCAACAGTAGGATGTAGCAGATATGAGACTACAGCTGTACATTTGCTGAAATTCAGCTAACTGAAAATGATTTACTAAGGTGAAATGGTTCATGAATGGTAAACATTCAAGGAATGAGATACTGAGGCCTACGGAACTATTTTTGTGTAAGAAAAATATAACAAAATCTTTGAAAAATGTTCAGAATCAGAATTTTAAAATGTAAATACATCACATACAACACACGCACAATGCATTCTAGTAATTAAAATAATAAAAGTTTCAAAGTACCACAAAATTTAACAGAAACAGAAAACTTTATTTTTAATAACATTCTTAAATCTGCCCACCAACATCATAGTAGATAACCATTTAAAACTTTTTATTTTATTGAAATTAGAATTTTACATACAAAATCAGGTAAATAAATTTTCAGAAATAAAAAAATTTATTTACTATGGAAAAATATGAACCATTTTGATAAATGAAAAAAATTAATGTGAACAAGACAGAATGGTTTTCTTTTTATTTACTTGGTTGTCTCTCCTATTTTTACTCCTACAAATTAGAAAGTCAGAATGATTTTATTTGCTTCATTGTCTATGATCTAGTTTGACACAAATGTGGATTACTTTGGTACCTGCTGAAACATAAATGAGAAAGTTCTTTAAGACTGAATAAAACATTAGGCTGGGTGTTCAATATTTTGAAAACTGAATAAACAAAACTAACTGGAGTTTGTGGTCACAGAGCATTTGTCATTTTTCTTCCTTTGCCCATATAAAAATACATTAATAAAAAATTACTAATGGGAAAACATTTTTAAGTTTGTTACATTCTTATCAACTTTGATAATAATGCTGTTAGCAAATTTATCAATTTCTTTTTTTTAAAAATTATATCATTTTCTTTCACTCAATATTAATACTTTGGAATTAAGAGGTAGACTGATACTTGTATTCGAATATTTTGAAACACGAGCCATACAAGGAATTATATAAAATAGTACTTTTTTGATACTTGATATTTAACTTACTATTATATTCAAAATAAATTTCCCTTTGATATATAATAAATTGTTGTGTAAAACTCATTTGCTTGAAATTATTACTCCAAGGAACTATTTGTTACTTTTAACTACTAATAGTCTTTAGAAAAGAAAAATACCTATTTTCTTATAAGGATTTTCATTTTTGGAAAAAAAATAAAATTTCTAATGGCTTCAGTGCACTAATGGATCCTCCCATAACAAAGAATTAGGTGCCAGAGTGACTACTGATTAAAAAAAAATAATAATAACATGTAGAAATGCAAACTGGGTTAAAGAAAAATATTTGTATTACATTTTTAGTTATTCTAATGTTACAATGTGCCTTATACCTCTTAAGAAGTAACTTTTATTTTTTCTCTCATTGTTAGCATCTTGTGTTAGAATAGACCACAGCAGTGTATGGGCCCCTCTGGTTTCTGCATCTGTAAAGGCATCCCCTGAAACCCCAACCACATAAAAGTTCACTCTTCTGGGGGATATGGGAGCCCTCTGTCAGAAATAAGATCAAGGGTTTAGTAATAAAAAAAAAGGTTTTTGTAAATTTCTATATTTTAGGTTTGAAGCACTTCTATTAATTTTAAAATCCATGATTTTTTTTTGACCAAAGGGTTTTCTTTTCCTTTAAAAAAACCCCACATATTAAGTCCTTTTCTAGAGATGAAAGATTTCAGAAAATTTATTTTTCATTCAGCATCTGAAAAATAAAATAAACCTGAAATAGTAATTTTTAGAATATTTAATGTGAAAAAGAAGTTTTCCATGGTTGAATCCAATTTACAAAAGTTTTACATTTTTCTAAGATTTACAGTGAATATAACAATACTCCTGTTTAAACTAAATTATGTGTGTATGGGGGGGTGTGTTATTGGGGGGAATCGAGGATTGTGAAGTGAATATTTTTTGGTAACCACTCACCTTAAACTTTGGGAAAAATGTTTACTATATAACAAAAGTAAGTTAAGATCATTAATCTTCTGTCACAGATGATTTCCTGGACTTGAGAACAAGGTCTTTAATGGATGAAGAAAGTTCTTGAAGCTCTTTACGAGTAGTGTTGGTGATATCTTCTTGTTCTTTGTCTAATTCATCACTCAAGGGATCATCTCCCTGTCCAGTCTTCTTATTTTGACTAACTAAATGCTTTACAACTAAACCTTGATACTTTACCAAAAGAGTATGCTGATCCTGTGAAAAGAGAAAAGAAAGGTTAACACACGTGATTTATTTTTCTATGGTAACAAGCCATATTTGTTCAACCAATGCACGTGGAGGTCTTCACCTTTACAAATCACTGGTCATATTAGCAGAAACCTCAAACTAGTAAGGTTCTTGCTGGCAAGTTTACAGGTTAGGGGTGATAGAACATGAATATAGATCATTTTAATGTAAAATGACTCAGCTAAGTTCTATGACCAGAGATTAAGTGAGAGGGATACGAAATTCAAAGAAGCCAGATTCCTTTTAGCTGAGAAATTTCTCAGAAAAAATTTGTGCAGATTAAGACTTTTGGAACTAGTCCTTGAAGGACAGGTTAAATTTGCATAAGCTGAAATGGGAAGACTTCTTTTTACCACAGATCTTACAGAATCCCAAAAGATTCTTGAGCTATGCTGAGGTTTTTTTTTTTTAAAGTCAATCTTCTGATTCACTGTTCCAATTCTTGGAACAGGAAGTCATATTAGTATGTTTTGTGTCTTATTCATGATGATTCACACCTATCCATTCAAAATATTCAGAATCTAAAAGCTTTAAAAGTTTCAAGTGCGTGGAAAATGTAATACCTCTGGAATTCTACTATTAAGAAAAGCAATGATCTGTGGGACACATCTTCCAGGTGCATGTAACATGCTGTGGGTGGAGAACTGAAATAGAAGGACTGCTGTGAGGTGCAGAGTAAGAGCAGGGTCTTCTGTGACTTTTAGCTGTTCAGCCAGTGCTTGTCGATGCTGGAACAGTATCTGCCTAAACAAAAATAAAATCACAAAAACACATTCTCATATTTTAGCAAGCTCTCACCAATTTTAGTTCTTCCCTTCTGTATTCATTTTTAGCTTCTCCAGTTTAATTATCTAGCTCCATAAACATCTTCAGCAACGTTTTAAATATGAAATATAGACACACATAACTCTAAATGCTGTAGATAAACTAAAATGCTTGAAAATGATACAGAAAACTACACAGCAGGGATCCTCAAAGTGTACTTTTTGAGTTTTGGGGGATCAAACAGAAATGCACTGATGTAAGATTTCCTGTAAAGAAGGTCTCCAAGTTAGTATAAAGTTCCCAGGCTCGATCAACTATAGGATTAAGGAACCTTGCTACCTTATTGATACTGGTGGGAGAGGGGGACCTATGTATTGAATATGCTTGAAGGTATAAAGCAATTTGGATACAAGCACTCTCTGTGCAAGATTCAGATAGTCAAATTCCAATTCAGATATGAAATATCACATCTAAGAATTTATTAATAATATAGATTAATTCAACGTTACCTTTCCCTTTTTTTGTCTCCCTTTTTCACCATAATATCACAAGCTTCTGCTGCAGAGTCCAGACAAGAAAGAAAGTCTTCTATGCTCTGAAACGGTATTTAATGCTGCGATTTACTTGTATTAACAGGTTGCCTACAGAAATATAGCCACTTAATGGCTTTGTAATTTTACACCCTAAATACAATTTTTAAAAAGGTCACTTTGTTATTGAATTTGAAATTGTGGTTTAGGATAAAATGTTCCCAGCCTGTTCTCCCCCTTTACCCCCCAAAGAGACTTAGTTTGTATTTATTCTCATAAAAATCTACTCAAAGTTCACAAATTTTAGCCCCATTATCTAAACAGAACCAAACTTTACTTACCTTTTCATTCAGAGAGTTATGGAGTTTTGTGAGAGCTACTTTGGTTTCTTCTGATAATTTACTTAAAATTTTTTTTCTTACCTATAAAGGGAAAAAATTCTTTTGGGATTGTGACTTTGACATGTGGTAGATAGAAGATCAAACAAAGGAAAACAAAGTGTATTTATTACTCTAATAGAATACCGAATGGAATTTATCTGTTTTTGAATTTTAGCATTCAAATTAGGGACAAAAATATGCTAAAAAACATTCTAAAATCAGAGAGCTAGCCAATAGCCAGTCAGCCTAACAAGCTAGATATAGCCCTACTCCTCCCTTCTAGCCCAGAAGCGGAAGAGGAAGATGGGCTGGGTGGGGAGTGGGAGAGAGAAAACCATTAATCTTGTGGGGAAAAGAGAATTTGGGGCAAAGAGGCTACTCCCTTTTCCACTGGGGTGGGAAGAGTGTTCTTCCTTTTTTTTTTTTTTTTTTTTTTTAAGATTTTATTTATTTGACAGAGAGAAACACAGCCAGAGAGGGAACACAAGCAGGGGTAGTGAGAAAGGGAGAAGCAGGCTTCCCGCCGAGCAGGGAGCCCGATGTGGGACTCCATCCCAGGTCTCCAGGATCATGACCTGAGCCGAAGGCAGTCGCTTAACCAACTGAGCCACCCAGGCGCCCCAAGAGTGTTCTTCCTAATGC
This sequence comes from Spilogale gracilis, assembly GCA_004023965.1. Classification (NCBI taxonomy): domain Eukaryota; kingdom Metazoa; phylum Chordata; class Mammalia; order Carnivora; family Mephitidae; genus Spilogale; species Spilogale gracilis. The sequence goes on along the minus strand of PITA01001881.1, from coordinate 120,410 downwards.
CAGATAAGGGGGTTCCCACTCATAAGTTCCAGAATGTCTATAAACTAGAGAACTTGCTCCATGAGGGGATGTTTGTTACACTATATGATGGGTAGAATGTTTTCAGCATTCTTCTCCACATAGATGTGTCTCATGAAATATGATGGCATTCTTGACCAGAGTCTGATGGCCCTACCAAGTGTGAAATTTCTGGCAGAGGCCTAGTGGAATGTTTTGGCTGGCAGGTCCTGAAAGTTACAGTGAGTCTTAAAAAGACCAGGGAAACCTACTGACTCCCTGTCACATGCCACCCGGTTCTTCTGTAGCCCCTGCAGGGCCTGGGAGAGGACCCCACATGTTTCCCATAGCAGAAGTTGGCACAGAGGCAGGATATACATGGAACTGTCTAGGCAGTTGGGAGATCCACTGCTCAAGCTGACCAACGGAAGGGGGACAGTACTTTAATGGGGTAGGAGGGAAAAATAAATGTATCTCTGTTTGGAGGGAGGTCCTTGCTATGGGGGGAGTCACATGCTAAAAAACAGCCCCTGAAACAACCTACACCACCTGTGGGGCAAGAGACACATCGTAAGGCCACAGCACTGGACCTAGACCATAACCGGTGACATGCAGTCACTCCTATGAAACACTTTTGCCTCCTTCATTTTTCCTAAATCTCCAATTTTAAGTGGATCGACAGGTATAGAGAAGAAGAGGGGGAGGAGTGTTAGAGAGATATCACACCTCTCCCTCTCTCTAAGCAACTGGGAGCCATAGCCATAGAGGAAGAAATGAACTTTATTTTTGAGATTAGCATTTTAACAAATAAACTGCAATTCATCTAAATATTGAAATGAGATGGTGTCAATACTCGAAAATGACTGCAAAATTATGGAATCTGGCCAGAAACCAGTCAAGGGATCGGGAACTCAGCCAGAAAGGGGATGTGACATAACAATAATTGGAATTAAGCATTATTATTTTCAACAGACTGGTTATGTCACCAATTTAAACTAAAAATCTGATGGGTTTTCCCCCCCTAAAAGCCCTTTCTTATATTTTACTTTCCTTTAGACTACTTCTTACGTGAGAAAATAAAATATGCTTTTATTTCAAAACATAATACATCAAGAATGCAAGAAAACCACTATCATACTTCACTGGTAATGGCTGCAGGATCGTCTACTGCCATCATTAAATCCGAAGCTAAGAAGTTGAAAATGAGGTTAGTGATATCAGTACATACTGTCTTCAGCAAGTGCTTTGTAAGAGCAGCCTGTGTATCATCTGGAAAATAAAGGTGCTTTATTAAAATGAAAGTCCAGGAACAATTATGAAACTCAATGAAAAGACAGTATTAAGTATACCTGTAAAGAACTTCACCCCTTTTTCAAATAGCCGAACGTTATTGTACAGGTTTGAAACCTCTTCTTGCAAGTCCTTGATTGTACGCTTTCTACCACTTCCAGAGGCAGAAGAAGTTGAAGACATGAACACTGAACGTACCACCTCGAGGTAAGTTTTATTAAGAGGTCTGTGCACAAGATAAATATGTTTAGTTTATTTGAACGCACTGGGTTTATGCATTTAAGAAATTTTGCTTCTGTGGAAATAACCCTTAAGAAAATACCTCTATATTTTTTAAACAAATAAGGTTAATATGGAGGATAGTTCACAAGGATTTGTCCTCTAATCCTAGGGCTTAAATAACTTAAATATATTATTTTTCTCAGTTTTAAAGTGCTCAAAATTACTGCACTAAAGACAGTAAGAAGAGCAGTAACAAAAGCTTTAATTCAAATTCAGTCCAAAGTAGTTTTTAAAAGTTAATTTGGAGAATAGGACATAAATCTGTTCCCCACACATAGGAATAATAAATTCTCAATTTCTGAAGTTCTATAAAAGATAATATATTCAAAACCTTTTAAAAAAACTTTTTATGCTCAACTTCAGAATAGATTATTTTAAGTAATCACAAATGGTTAGTAGTAACTATCTTTTTTACATATGAAAAAATATGATTTTGCACTGTATTCAAAAATGCACAAAAAATATTCAGTGAAATGAAAAAAAAATCTCACAACAAAAAGCTATATTTCTAAATTCAAAGTTAGATGCACTGGGCTCCTGGACTGTATTTATCGAAGCTTACACACTAGAACTAACTTAAGGGGAAAATCATGTTAGCTAGTAATGGTCAAGTTATACACAATTTCTTTTACTTCTCTATAAAAATAAATTTAGCTTGGCTCAATTACAAGTCAGTGCTGTCTAAATTTGTTCTCTGAACACAGTTTGTCACTTTATTTCTCCCTAAAAGTATACTGTTTACTCTCTGTCAAATCTAGATAGAAAAAGGTCCTTCCTTTCTTTTCGATGTTCCTTTTCATGCTATGTCAGTGAGCAGTGAGTGACTGGTGTGGTGTTTTTCTCCCAACGAGGACTGAAACATCAGTGACTGAGGAAGTCTCTACACTCTTGCCTTTTATTTCCCATACTGCCTCGCCCAAAGCACTTACATGTTTGTTGAACTGAACAGCCTCTACAGGCAAACAAAATCTGGAATTCGGTGGCTGGATTAAATTCTAAGCTTTGAAAAGAGAAGACCTAAAAGCTATGTTTTCCATAATGTTGGTGAAAATTTTAATAATTCATTGACTTTCTCTCATAAAACAGAAAAAAATATGCTTTTATACTTACTTTATTAAGTACTCAGCAAGTTCAGAAATAAATTCCTCGGGGGCATCTTGTACATGTTTTCTTAAAACATCTTCAATCTCATCTGGGAACATAAAAATGATCTCTGGCTTCTTCTTTCCTATAGCAGAAATGCACAATAGGGAAAACAGCAAAAACATAAAGCAACCTAAAAGCAAACAAGGTTCATTAATATATTTACTATAATTTATTTACCACCTACCATAAAGACTCTGACATTGCCAGTGCCAGACAGCAATAGCCAATTAAAACAATTTTTCAAATACTGGCATTTCTTATGAGTAATAATTTTCTACCTTTACTTAGTGACTGTTTCAATGTCAATCAAAAACTAATAAAGACGGTTTTCCCCCTGATCTAACTTGGATGATGCAAATAGTGGCAAATCAAAACAATCAAATGGATGGAAAAAAATCTTTAAGAAAAAGATAATTTCTCTTTGTTGAACTATGTATTAACCGAGCAGAATTTCCTTTATAAAAATGAATAGTTACTAAAAATGAAATCATCCTTAGAATCTGCAGAAGAAATATTCAGGAAAAGTCTTTATAATCATGTGAACTCAACTCCAGTAGAATGAAGCTTAAAAATGTCTTTTAGGAAAGGCAAAGATGAAAAAAACCTCACAGTTTTACACTCATCATTTATTTTTTCTTCTTACAAAAATAATTCTATGCCAGGAAAAATCTGTATGCAGCTATTGTAATGGAAATAATTGTTAAGTGTGGAAATACCATGCCTTCTCACTGATTTGGGTAAGCACGGGTTGCAAAGAAAGCTAACAATATTTCCATTATTAATATTGCAAAAACATAAAAGTGATTATTTCCAGCTAAATTTGGTTATTGTAAAACCTTAGACATAAAATTAAAAAATAGTAAAATAAATAAAATATAAACTAGCTCAAAAACCAGTCTTCACTATGTGTCATGATCTAAGTTGACATCACAGCTTTAGAACAGATAAGACACATTAGAACAGATCCACTATCCTTTCTTTTTGAGATCTGCTATCCACTCCTGATCTTTCACATCACATAGTTTCTCCTTTCTCTGTTTGCTTCCTGCATGCATTTTACAAGTTATTAAATTATATTTCCATCTAGTAATCTTTCACACTGAGCTGATGCTATATTTTAGCTGAGAACCTAATTACATCCCCCATTTCAGAGATTATAACACAACCCCCTTTCAAAGGCACTGATATTATATCTTTTTAGGTAGAATGGTTTTACTACCTTTATAGCCCCTCTCCATAATCTGTGCATGAAAGGAGTATCACATGCTTCATTTAACAATTACTTAAGGCTACAGATATTAGAGAAGTATCTTACGAAATGCCCCTTCTCTCCCACCCCTAGTACATCTGAGGAATAGAGAAATTCATTTATCAGTGAAAAATTAAAACCCACAGAGGACAATCTTAATACTATTTAAGATAAGAATAGGTCTAGTAGTTTCTATGAAGAAAGGAAGTTTTAATTAATATTGTTTTATGCATGTTGAGAACAATAGCTATTTTTACCTATCTTAGAACATTTTAAAGGTAGATCTTAAACAATGATGCTATCACTAGTAGTAACACATTAATTACTGAATGTCCCCTGATATCTGCATCTCCCAGCTCTAGCCCATACATAATGAGCTCTGTGAAACAGGTAAAATAAAAAACTTCAAATTATCATCATTTTAAGTTTTCTTCTCTTTTTACCAGGGAATAGTTTCATTAAGTAAATCTATTTAAAGCACAAACATAGGGTGCCTGGGTGGCTCAGTTGGTTAAGCGACTGCCTTCGGCTCAGGTCATGATCCTAGAGACCCGGGATCGAGTCCCACATCAGGCTCGGCAAGAAGCCTGCTTCTCCCTCTCTCACTCCCCCTGCTTGTGTTCCCTCTCTGGCTGTGTTTCTCTCTGTCAAATAAATAAAATCTTAAAAAAAAAAATCCATAAACATAAATAAATCATAATTTTACTTAGAAAAACTAACATGCTCCTTGCTAACTTAACTGTACCAAATGCTAACAAGTCTCCAAAAAGGAAGATGGATATACTTAATTCTCCCCTTAGACAGAAGCAACAAACTAATTAGATGCTACCATAAAGCTTAAACATGCATAAAATAAATGTTTCCTACTTGAACATGCAGAAATCCACTTTTTATAAAATATTGTTAATTTGTTTTATAAGGTAATGGGAAAGCATAAAAATGCCTATGCAGGCTGAAACTGCAAGGTGTTCTCACCAAACAACAGTTAAACTTATGACTCTTCTGTGATTTTTAAAAAATGCCCGTGAAAACATTAAACCCCTTCTACTGGTTATAAATGTAAAGGGAAATGAAAAAGAAATTTAGTATACTGTAATTTAGCTCATCAGAAGAAACACAGGGCAACAAAGTATTTTATTTCTTGTGAAAAATTTATCAAAAACAGTCTGAACTGTGCTTGCCTTCTCAGGCTATAACTTACAATACAGAGCAAGCATCTTTTCTATGTGTTGGCAAGTTGTCATACTCCTTTTTTAACTCTGGATCAGCTTACAGCATTTTATCCTTTGCCCTTTCAATGTTGTGAAACATCTCTGAGAATTCCTTTAATATGAAGTCTTCTGCCAACTTCACATCCTCTAAGACATTTTCATCCTTTCTGTCACAACCGTTTCCCCCATTTACATCAGTAAGTGTGCCTTTACTGAGCTCCTGTGGCTGCACACCTCGTCTCCTGAACTGTGGCAGTGCCAACATTCCCACAGTCAGCTAGTTTTTCCCCAACACCATTTATTCTTGATTCGTATTTTATTTCCAGTGTTAACACTTTTCATTTCTTGGCCTCATTTTCATCTTTGTTGGCCAATTCCCTTTTGATTATCCATTTTGCAAAATGTCATATGGATTCATCACTGGGAGACAAGGAAGCAACGTTAACTACATGGTTTGTTGTCTATGCATAAAGTGAAGAAGAGATGCACAGTGATCAGTCACTGACAAACTTTGAAATAAGGGATGTGACTGTCGTAGCTCATGATGCACATGTATTATTTATGTGCTGATCAATGGGCTGAGGAGCCAGCAGCCGTGTCTGTACTTTATGCAATTACTCACCGTTAATAAACCCTGCTAACTAAAACATGAACCGTGTTGTTGGGAGGCTGGTGTATTTTATTTAAGCTGTGGTAACTGAAATCTGTGACTCAAACTGTGCAAAGCAAACTCTTTTTGCATAACCATACACATCTAATGGTATACATCTTAAGAAAATGTTTACAAAATCACACGCATACAAAGAGTAAAATAAAGCTACACACCAGTGTGAGATGACTCATCATCACTATCCTCTTCTTTTCTTCCTTTCTTCTTGATTTTTTTAATTTTGTACTCTCTGGCATTGCCGCCACCACCTCCTCTCACACTTCCACTGCCCTCTGGTGGAAAATGATACTAGTTAGTATTAGCTAACTAAATAACCATTTTTAGAAAATGATGACACTATATTGTCATATTTAACTTTATATCAGAACAATAAACACCAAATAATTAAGCTTTTAGCTGCTATTTAAGGTGGGAAGTTTTTTTTCCAACTACAACAGAAATTTTGTAATTTGTTCAATAAAAAATTAATAAAATGTGAAATCTCTTGCATTTGAGCAACTCGATAGATAATAGCTTACCTGCTCTAAATGCAATCGCCTCCAATCTCTTCTTCCTTCTCTAAAGATACCTCTTTTCTATAGCTTTGTCTGACATTTTCTTGGCCAAACCCATTCTTTTATTGCTTCTTCTCCCTTCCCCAAAAGAAATGTGGCCTCATTTGCCATCTTTGTCACTACAGCTTCGTTAATATCCCATTACAGAATTTCACAAGTTTAATTACTCTCAGTTTTGTCTTTTTGATTGAACGATTATTATTCATGTTTACCGGAGACATCCTGAGTCTCCACCACCCAATGAGACAATGAACTTCTTGAGAACAGGGAGCATGTCTCACTAATGTTTGTTATCCTTAGGATTAAAGCAATGCTTGACATATTAAAAGGTGCTCTATAAATGTTGACCATGAATATTAAATTGGATGAGTAGAAAAATACAGTTATTAATCACCCATTGGCTAAAGATTAAAGAACTACACATTATGAGACAAACTAAAACACTGTAAATAAAAGTAATATTACTGAGGAATTTCTATATTACATATTTACATTTGAAGTATTCAACAAAATAGAATATCTAGAAATGGGACTGAAACACTGAAAAATAATGATAATACACTTTTTCATAAAAGATTCATTTTTCAATAAAGTAAAATTGACATCAAGCTACAGGTCTTTTTCTAAATTCTAAGTACAATTCCTTAAATTTCATCATGCCCTATAATTGCAAGTTCTATTCATTTATTTTCCCTTGATTTTATAATATAAAAATACAATTTTAAAAAGCATACACTTGCCAATAAATTTCTTATAGGGAAGACACTTATATTTTCCATTATTCTATGCACTATACCTAAACTATTACAATATAATAGTACCATCATTGAGATGATGACCAGATGACTCTGAATTTTTAGAAGGAAATAAAACAGAAAAGCTATTCTGATATAAGTGTAACCAACTGATTAAGGTGAATTTATAAGTATATCTTCAAATCATATGATAAAATATGCATGGCTGTGAATAGTACTATAATTTATTGAAGTATAGTTTTCCCAGAAAAAGAGAAATTTCAAAGTATCAAAATTGAAAGATTTTGTAGAAAAAGGTATTCAAAGAGGAAAGAAACAATCTCAAAGAAATAGAGGAGTGGAATTCCCACAAGTAAAAATGAAGTTTTTGTAACACATCTTCAATATATCTGTATTAATGAAACATGTTGAATATCTAATTGCTTTAGCCCTGATAGAGCACTGATAAAATTGTTCCTATTATTGAAAGTATGGAAAACACATGTTAATTTCCAAACCCAAGTTACTAGTATACCAGTGCTACCTCAAATAATCTCGTGACTCTTAACTACAAAAAAAAAAAAAAAAAAAAAAAAAAAAAAAAAAAAAAAAAAAAAAAAAAAAAAAAAAAAAAAAAAAAAAAAAAAAAAAAGAAAGAAAGAAAACGAAAAAGAAAAAGAAAGATAGAAAGACAGAAATGAGATGGCCTTGGGAAATTCAATAATTTAATAAATACTTATAGAAAATCTAAAATACACCAACAAGTGTTCTTAGGACTAAGGAAATAATGAATAAGATGGAAAAGGTTTCCAAACAATAAAACGTAAGACAGTGATAAAGGCAGTACAAAAAGACTGAAACATAATATGATGGAGAATGAATGTCTACCATTCCAGGTGGTGAGGGAGGCCTCTGTGAGGAACTGACATTTAAAGTTGAGCTCTGAATGAAAAAAAGAAATCTGTTACCTAAAGTTTGAGACAGAACATTCGGGTAGAGGGAATAGCTAGTACAAAGGCTTTCATGTAAACAGCCAAATTTGAAAATTAAAAAAAAAAAAAAAAAGAGGAAAAAAAAGGCTACTGGGCTAGAACATAAGGATGGTGAGGGGGCAAACAATGGGACACGGGCCAGGTCATTAAATTAACTTAGTTCTCACAAAATAAAAAAGAATACGTAATCATTAATATTTCCATTTTCATAATTAAAACTTAATTCATTAGCGAAAGATTTGGCTAATATTAGCAGTTAAAAATAAATCAACCCAATAAAAGGCCCTTTTCAAAGGGCCTAACAAATGTAGAGTTGACTGAAACAAATAAACAAACTCATTTCTGAATCTTCTTGGTTAATAATAGTTTGTTACCTGTTGCTTTTCTCCTTCGCTCATCTTTTTTATCCTTTTTATTTGTATTAATGCTTTCTAAAATGGAGACCTGTTTCAGATCCTCCTCAGTGATTAAATGAACAGGATTATTTTTCATTTCCTGAAATAAAACATGCTTTTCTTGGTAAGCAAAAATAGATGGCATTACAGAAAATATAAAATAAAAGTTATTTACATACTCAATTATTATTACTCATCCTAATTATTTTTGCTTGATCCCATTGCTAAGAACTACAGCACCTGGTTCAACAGTTGCCACTCTGAGACTATTTCTCCCTGCCAAAGATCAGTCTCTTCCCTGCTGTTCTTGACTTTTTGAATCTGTGATGAAATAATGAAAAATCCTATCTGGTCCCTGAAAAACTGATCACGCAACAGATGCAATCCTCTTCAGCTGATGTGGCATCTTTACCACTGCTTACTAGGTGACCTGGCACTTTTTCTCTTTGTGGCTCCCAAATCCAGTGCCACTTGGATACATGAGATTATAAAATCTCCATCCTCCACCCTAACAGAATGACCATAGAGGATGAGTTGCACACTTAATCATCTAATCTGTTTTTTCCTCCGGACTCATTCCTGATCTTTGCTTTTTAAAAATTTATGTAAAGACGATGAACTATTTCCATGTTCAGAAACTGTTTTTTCATCATGGGAGAAGCTTCTAAATCTGTACAGACAAAAGTACATTTTCATGTTAAAAATGGTATTTCCCTTCGGTTTCCTGAAGAAAAATGTTTAGAGTGTTGACAGTACAAAGAGCAGAATCACCTTTTCTTTTCTCAAGTTATTTTTGTAGCTGAAGGGAAGAGCACAAAGGAAGAAATACTGATGACCATGTTTTTATCCTAGCATACATAAAAATAATGTAGCCATTTAGTGACTTGGAAATAATATTTGCTAGACGTTTGTATACATCTCTCCTTTATTTATCTTTAGAAAGGAGGCATCATCATCCTTCCTTTGAAGATGTGGGAACTGGAACTCAGGTGTACTAGTTGATCAATCCTATGCGCTTTTACTCTGCTGCTTTGCAGGCAAGACAAAATTATCTTTTTTTAAAACTATTAAAGGGCTCAAAAGGAATAGAGATGAATACAAATGATTTATATACTTAATAAGCTCTCGTGGATTTATTAACAGTCTAAGATATATGGGCTTATTCTGCCTATCCATGAGCAGGCTTTGTAAGTAGATGGGGCTAACTAGAAACATGAATTGAATAGTCACTCAAGCAGATCTGGCAGGATCTCTGGTTCTAGAAACATTGATAGAATTGCTCTGAGGAGCTAATCAGTTTTTTGATAGTACCAACAATTTGTTTCCTCAGTAAGTTATCCTATTCACGCATCCCAAATAGGCAAAATTAGTAAGGCTCTACCTGATTTAGTAAATATATAGTGTAGTAACTGAAAGACATACTGTATACTTATGTATATAATCCACAGATATCATTTTTTTAGATTTTAATGTTGGACCAATACCTTTAGGTGACTTACTTGTGAAGTGTATAATTTCATTTATAGGATTTCAATTTATAAAATCAGCTCTCTAAGTTCTAACTTTTATGTCCTGATGGGAGTGAAGAAGGGGATAACAAATCGAGAAGAAACAAAAAGGAACAATGCATTAAAGGGAAATGAGGTATGAAATACAGTGTTCACTTCTGGGTGTATGAGGCTTACTCTATTTTTGAAAAGATGTCAGATGATTCTAATGTGAAAATGCAATTAAGATTAGTAGGAGAAGGGAAATCTGGCATACCTTTTCAGCTTTCTGGTGCATCAGTTCATTGAAGAGTTCTATGCAGTTATTTATGAATTTTTCGCTGACTACAACAGTGTCGCTAAAAACTACAGCTGAAACCTGCTTGCTGAATGCTCTCATCACCTGCTGAAGCAACATGGCAGCATCTTCAACTGATAAAGAACTGGGTAACAGAGGCTAGAATCAGAAACAAAATGAAAACTAGTATGAATACAATAACAGATATACCATTTGTTACATATATGCCCTCCCCTAGGTCATCTCGGGATCATTAATCTAGATCATTAAGTCTAGTGGCCTTCAGAACCAGCTCTATGCTGATAACCTCCCAAATTATATTTCTGCATCCATCACCCCTCTGAACTCTGGAGTTATATGCCCACTGCCTCCCTAACATCTCTGCACTTAGGCCTAATAGGCATCTCAAACTCCACATGTTCTGAACAACACTGATTGCTGCCACCTACCCCAACATCTAGCTCCCACTCACCTTTCTCCATTGTTCTCCCATCTCAATTAATGGTGCTGTTCTCCATGTAGTTGAGCAGGCCCCAACCCTACATGTCACACTCAGTTCCTCTCATAAACCCACAAACAATCCACCATCAAGTCCTGACAACTTTACCTCCAAAATAGACTACTTAGCTCTTTGAACTATCTGAAATTACCATATTCATTAACTATCTCCACCGAGCAAACTTGTGTAGGCGCCACATTCCCTACAAGTAAAATGGTTCCTGGCACAGGAACACTTAAGTGCCACTTAAGATGGTACTTAAAATTTGTTAAATGAATAAATGAACATCAAAATCTGGAACCTCTGGAAATAGGTGTATCCAAAATAAGTAATTTTCTACTTTATAAAGAGTCTGGGCCCTGATTAGTAATAATGGAATAGCCTCTTGTTTCTTTCCTTCACCTACACTTATCTCTTTGGCATAATAAAGGCAGGTCAATACTGAACACTGAAGTAAAACAGTACTAGGGCTAAAGCAGCTCATGTTCATACATTAGCAGAGGTTAATGAATGGATAAGGGGTAAACAAATACTATATAATGCCTGATGGCAGTACAGTTGTGAATGCTTGGATAAGACTGCGAGAAATCTCATCCATTTCAATGGCAAGACTGATGTGAGTATAACACTGCTTATTTATTTTGAGATTTATGAAATTCTGGATGTTGACTATCCATATATAAAAGGTCATTCTACCTCAAAAGCTATAGTCTTTAAGCATAATTAAGATTGTTTTTGCGGGGCGCCTGGGTGGCTCAGTTGGTTAAGCAACTGCCTTTGGCTCAGGTCATGATCCCGGAGACCCGGGATCAAGTCCCACATCGGGCTCCCCGCTCGGCGGGAAGCCTGCTTCTCCCTCTCTCACTCCCCCTGCTTGTGTTCCCTCTCTGGCTGTGTTTCTCTCTGTCAAATAAATAAAATCTTAAAAAAAAAAAAAAAAAAGATTGTTTTTGCGATAACAATGACTGCTGGAATTTGGCTACAAAGCCAAAGCTATCTTAATGTATCCTAATACTTAAAATGACCACATACTAGTGAATATCAGTTATCACTGGTTTAAAGAAAAACTAACAAGAAAAGGATAAAACATACTGCAATATCAACCCATGTTCCAGAGCTGATGGCTTCCTCTACTGATGCTTCCACTTGATCCACAAGTCCTTGACCAACACAAGCTGCTTTCAAAAACAAGAGTTGTGTAGTCTTGTATCTTTTCTTTATATAGCTCACAGCGTCTGGGATTCCAAGTCTGGACAAAGCATCAAATTCTAGAAATACATCACAAATAGAAATGGAAGAGAATATGTTAGAACAGAATTGTCAATCATTCGCATCTTTTAGAAATCTTAGAAAAATTAAGTTCTACCAACATCTATTCTTTGTGAATGCACTTCCAAATTTTATTACTAAACATAGCTGTATAAAAATTAGTTCAAATACCTCCTCAATCCCTGCTATGTCACATCCTCTCCAATAATTGAGGGGTCAAAGAGAAACAAGAACTACAGATCAAAAAAGTAGAAATGGGGTTTAAGGAGAATGTAACAACTTAAGTAAAGAAACAAAAACTGGAATGTATTTTGTTTATTACGGTTAACTAAAGGTGTCAGACAACTTAGGACAAAGTAATTCCCTAGTCTAATTTAAACCAGACTTAGCATATAAACAAGACTTAGCATACAAATAAAAGTAAAAAAGAGACTTAAATTTACAGCCATTACAGTTACTGGAGGTATCTATTATACTCTCTGACCCCAAACAATCATATTTAAGAAAAGTAAGTATAACAAAGTTCTAATTCAAATCCATGGCTGAAGAAACTCAAAAGTGCATTATAGAAAACCAAGAAAACATAAATGAAACCCAGTGTTCCAGCACAGATTTAAATTGTTTGAACATTAATATCTTACATGATTTGACTTGGGTTATGAAACTGATCAAAGTGAGCTACAAAAAACAAAACAAAAAAACTACAAAACTAAGGGAGCTACATGTATATACATATATGTATCTATTCTATATCTGTATCTATATCTACATCTATATCTATATCTATATCTGCTAATTGTTTTAATGGTCAAATTCAATCTACCTTACTTAAATGACAGAACCTCAGAAACAAAAGTAAGAATAGCTACGGGGTGGGTGACTAATAAAAAATGCACATAGTATGAACTGGGGTAAATCAAGGAGCGGGATGAAACATGAGAGACTTTGGACTCACAAACTGAGGGTTTTGGAAGGGAGGGGGGTATGGGGATGGGTGGGCCTGGTGGTGGGTATTGAGGGCACGAACTGCATGGAGCACTGGGTGTAGGGCATAAACAATGAATCCTGGAACACTGAAAAAATAAAATAATGTAATAAAAAAATTAAAAAAAATAAAAATGCACATTGTAAAGCTGATAGCCAATAAAGTGTTTCCAAGATTATGTATCTAAATAACTGGGAAACTTCATAAAATATAATATATAATAAATAAAATTACTTTTCATGAGTTAAAATATACTTGAAGTTGTAACAGTATCACATCACTGGAAGATTGGTAACAATCAATACCACCTGTTGGCCTTTCTATATTACAACTGTTCAATAACTATGAAATTACACTCAGTTCTAAAACCAACAAAAATCTGCAATTTGGCTACTTTTACACTCAAAGAGAACCATTATAATCTGCTGTCAACAGCAGAGCATACGTGTACTCCCAGGACTAACAAAATACTTTCTAAGGATGTTGCACTATAAGAAAGAAGTTTTCGTTTCAAAGACAAAAAGAAACAGTTACCTAGATAGCCATTCTGCCTGAAAAAGGAATCCACCCAAGTACTCTGTGTTCTGGAGTAAATATCAGGGACAAACACCGCCTTATCCTGTCTCCCACCAACCACAGTGCCTCGTAAACGTCCATTATTAACGAGTTCTTCAAGCACAGCTTAAAACAACACCAAATACAAATAAATCAGAGCAAGTATAAAAGTCAAAAAGTAAAATACTATTTCACAGTTTAGTTATTCTTACCCTTTAAAAAAGCAATTTTAAAGCTTAAATGGCATAAATGAAGATATTTTATTTTAGATAAAACTTCCTTGCCATTCATGAGAATGTTCAGGTCACAAATTTAGGAAATTTTGGCAACTAGCTAAAAGTGCTGAACTTGTAACTCAAACTGGTTATTAACACTGAATTTTTTAGTTAAGAGTAATTTTGGGGGGGAATGCCATTATTTATTGCATGATATGTTTGAAAGTGGATGCTAACCCCTTTGAGAATAGCTAATATGTAATCACTAAGTATTTCCAAGTTCAATTTTTCTCATATTTAGAAAACTTATGACACCTGGATCACATTAGAATCAATTTGTATAAAATAAGGCCATGAAAATTTTTATAAGTTATATTTCTACCGCTTCTCATGTTACTACATTTCTACTGTTTAAACTGCAACACATGTAAGGGAAGTATAATGCTATGGTTAGGGGATGGATCTGGATTTGGATACCCTTTAAGTCCAAATCTCAACTCTGTGACCTACTTGCTGACAAAAACTGGACAAGTCATTTTACTTATGTTTCCATTTTCTCAGCCATGAAATGCTGATAATATAGTAAGTATCTCCAAGAATTGTTGTATTCAAGTAAAGTGCTCAGAACAGTAGCTGGCATACGATAAGCACTCAGTAAATGTTAACTAAATATCTCCACCACCACCATCACCATCATCATTAATCACCAGCATCATCATCAAAAGACTGATGGCAGTCTGAGAACTGGATAGTATTGCCATTAACATAAAATATATGCTTTTTTATTTAAACCATAACATTTAACTCAACATTTCATTGTTTAAATGTCAAAATCCCCTGAAAAAGACAAAGCAGATAGGAAGGAGTTATTTCTAAGCAAATCAGAAAGCACAGTCAAAAGATGACTGGCAAAGAAATGTTTATGAAAATCAGCCTTTATCAGAAATAAAAATTAGCTTGTATGAGTTCCAAGATTTTCGTGCTGAGTAAATTAGGATACATTAGAAAAGTTTCAATTTTCAACAGACTGCAATAAATAATTTTAAATTTTGTGACTGTACAACACAAATCCATGGTAAATTAAGTTATCAAGTTATCAATTATTACTTGAAGAACTTTATATGAAATCCCACCAAATTGCCAATTTGTAGAGTCCAATATATGTTACATTTTTAATTTTAAACAAAAAATTTAAATTTAACTCCATATTCTGAAAAATATAGTGAATTAAAGCTAACTTGCGGTTTTAAACATGAATTTCTTTTCCATCCTTCATTTTAATTCTTCTATTTGCATAGATATCTGAGCCAGATGATTAAGTCATTGTTTTTAAAAATTATTCCAGCAAGACTTTAAAAAAACCCTCAAAACCTGGTATAAGTGTCACAAACACACACATAATATAGGTAATGAACCAAGACCATTATGGAGATACTACTATGTTGTCTAAATGCTAAAAACATATTTTTACTGGTATTATCGTCTTTGTAAAATTTTTTTATTTTTTATTTCTTAGAATATTTTATCTATTTACTTATTAATTAAGTAAGCTCTATGCCCAATGTGCGGCTTGAACTCAGAATCCTGAAAAAAGAGTTACATGTTCCATGACTAAGCCAGCCTAGCAACTCGGTAAAAATTTTTTAGACAAACATTATTTACTTTCATGTTAGAAAATGTAGTGAGAATCTGTAAGAAACAAAGTGAAAACTATTCTTAATCCAGTAATTTTAAGTATCTCTCTATAAATATATATGCAGGGCAGTATTTTATACACGCATACACACACGTGTGCACACACACACGCACACACACGGTTTGTTTTTCATTCTATACCTTTGGGTAGCCACACTAAATGTCTGGTGGATATAACAGATATATACATGAAAATTGGTATAGAGAAACTTTTCAACTAGAAATATTTTAGTTATGTAAGTTTTAAGGTTAAAAAAAGTCAAAACATGAAAAATTAATAAGTTTTGCATTAATAGTCTATTCAGCAACTAATTAAGTGACATACAATGTAAAGCAAACTCACAGTAAAGCAGCTGCTCTTGAAATCCATATTTTGAAATGAGTGAATTTACTGCTGTGGGCCTTTATGGAAAGAAAGAAAAAGATCTCACTTGTTCTAGATTTACACCTATTTACAAATTATAAAAATAACTATGATAACTAGTTTATGAAAAATACCAATTAATTTAAAAGGAAAAAAAATGAAGGCAAAAATAACACCAGATTTTACACCCTTAATCAGAATTACATGACTGAAATTCCAGGGGAATTGATTTGTATCCACAATCCAGGATCAATTATTTTCTCACTAAATTCCCACCTCCAATTTAGTGACACCTGATCTTTTATGTTTGTTTTCCTTTATTCTATTCTTTCTCTCCGGGAGGCTCTTTCTCCACTTAGGAATAGCGAAGTGAATGTTATCTGATTCTGTTTCTTTTTTTTTAAAGATTTTATTTATTTGACAGAGAGAAACACAGCCAGAAAGGGAACACAAGCAGGGGGAGGGAGAGAGGGAGAAGCAGGCTTCCTGCCGAGCAGGAAACCCAATGTGGGACTCGATCCGGGTCTCCAGGATCATGACCTGAGCCGAAGGCAGTTGCTTAACCAACTGAGCCACCCAGGCGCCCCATATTTGATTCTATTTCTGAAGAAAAGTGAAAATATATGCCTAGGGAGAGGAATCTGGAATGATATACTCCCAGATTAGGTGGATGACTAGGAGGGATCCACTTAAAATGTTCCTTTTTGTTTATCACTATTGTCTGTAATGACTGTGTTTCTTTAAAAAACAAAAAACAAAAAACCAGCTTTAATGAGGTATAATTTACATAAATTCAAGCATCTTAATAAATTTATAAAGTTGAAGAAACATCACTATAGCTCTCATGTCTAGAATGCTTCCATCACCCAAACAATTCCTTCACAGAAGTTTGTAGTTAATTCCTGCTTCCACCCCTAGTCCTAGAGAACCACTGATCTGCTTTCTGCCTCTATATACTTGCCCTTTGAGAAATTTCATATAAATGGAACCAATATATGGTCTCTTATGTATGGCTTCTTTCAATTTAGGTTCATGCATGATGAAGCATGAATCAGTATTCACTCCTTTTTATTGCTGAATAGCAGTCTACTGTATAGAGATACCACATTTTGTTTTTTCATCTATCACCTAATGGACATTTGCATTGTTTCCAGTTTGGGGCTATTATGAGTAAGGCTGCTACAAATATTTGTGTTCATGTCTTTGTGTGGACATCTCTAGCAATATCTTTTGAGGCTCAGAATTTGTCTTGCCCTTACGCTTTGATAATACCTCTACACAGAGAAACTCAGGGCTACTGTGAGTCAGAAAAAATATTATTTGCCAAACCTGGTGGTAACTACACTCACAATAATTAGTCAAAGAAAAAAAACATTTGTCAATAGGAAAATATATTTTGTTCTTATTTTTTGACCATGTAATAAACACACACAGCACAAAAAAGGTACAAAACTGAATCCCCCTTCATTCTCATCATTCAGCTACCCAGTTCTCCCAGAAACAACTCCTGTTACCAGTTTCTCCTATTAGGAGGGCACAGGCTGTCAGAGCCCATGTGGACAAAGGAGAGCATCCACATGGGGATGAGAGCTGCAGTAGCAATGGGAAATCAGTTTCATAAAGGGTCATCATTCAAATAAGTAAATTTAGCTGACCCTTGAACAATGTGGATTTGAACTGCACGAGTCTACTTTACAGGTAGATTTTTTTTTTTTTTAAGAATTGTTTATTCATTTGAGTGAAAGAGAGAGAGTGAGAGAGTGCATGAGCACAGTGTAGGAGGGCAGAGGGAGAGAAAGTCCAAGCTGACTTGTGCTGAGCGTGGAACCTAATGCACGGCTTGATCGCACGACACTGAGATCATGACCTGAACCGAAACCAAGAGTCAGACACTTAACCAGCTGTGCTATTTGAGCAGTCCTATGTGTATATTTTTAAAATATATAGTATAGCACTGAAAATGTATTTTCTTTTTCGTATGATATTTTTGGTTTTTTAAAATATTTACTTATTTGAGAGACAGAGAAAGAGAGTGAGCACAAGTGGGGGGGCAATGGGCAGAAGGAAAAGAGAGGCAGACTCCCTGTTGAGCAGGGAGATGGATGTCGGACTAGATTCCAGGACCCCAGGATCATGACTGGAGCAGATGCATAATTGACTGAGTCACCCAGGTACCCCGTCTCTCTTATGATATTCTTAATATTTTATTTTCTCTAGTTTACTTTCTTGTAAGGATATGGTATATAAATTCATATACCATACAAAAATGCGTTACTCAACTATTTGTCACTGGTATGGCTTCTGGTAAAGAGTAGGCTGTTGGTAGGTAAGTTTTGGGAGAGTCAAGAGTTATGCCCAGATTTTCAACTGCAGTGTTGGGGTTGGTGCCTCTAACCTCTGTGCTGTTCAAGAGTCAACTATATATTAAGGATCATGGGAACTAAGCTTCTCAGGGTCAGAGAAGGGAGCTACAAGTAAGGAAAGGGTGAAAACTAGGACAAAACTAACTGGGTGCTTGAAAGGGAACTGAAAGTATCAGTGTGAACTCATGGTTTTTGATAAAAAATACAAAAATACAGGTAAATAGAGGGGTGTATGCATATGTGTCTGTGTATATCCTAACTTGTCTCAGTCTACCACTGAGAGGGCTTGGGAGCAGTGGTGACAAAACAGCAATAAGCAATTTAGTGCACAGATCTTGGTTTCTGAAGAGTATACTGTACTAAAAACAAGCAGGCAGGGTTCTTTGGGGGAAATGGCTGATTGCACATTTGGGATAAGAAAAGTATGAACTGAGCTTGCAACTTCCTGTTGTATAAGAAAGAAGAGAAATTCTCCAAGAATGATAGGGTTATATTAAAGGACATAGAAGCCAGCCTGAAGGCTGTGCCATTAGCTAAATCAGAGCCAATCTAAAGATATCTAAAAATTAATAATAGACTTTAATCCAATGGATAAAATAGGGAGCCATGAGTCCATATTGATTTAAATAAATGAATAAACTGAAAGTTTGATTAAAAAAAAACAAAACAGGGTAACTTACAAGATCTCAAAGTGTCCTCCTCACAAATACTTAATTATAAAGGAAAAACAAGCAGCTTTATGGCAAGCCTAACAAATATCTTATTAAAAAGTTATAATGCACACCATTAGTAACTAGAAAAATCCAAACTATATACTCCCTGCTAGTATTCAATGACAAGAACACTAAATCACTTTGGTTACATTCCTGTCAAAGATGCATAACCTGAACATCAGCATGAAAAAATAGCAGAAAAGCAAAATTGAAGATTTTACAAAATAACTGGCCTATGGTATTAACAAAAGTGTCAAGGTTATGAAAGTAAAAAAAGAAAGACCAAGTAAGTGTTCCAGATCAAAGGTGACTAAGGAGACATGACAATTAAATGCAATATGTGATTGTGAACTGGGTCCTTTTACAGTAAAGAACATTATTGGAAAGCTGGCAAAGCATGAATGAGCTGACAACTAGATGGCAGGAATGTGTCAATGTCAGTATTTTGATGTTTGTATTATAGTTTTGTGATTACACAGGACAATGCCCTTGTCTGTAGGACACAGACTAATGTATCTGTGGTGATGGGATACTATGTTAGGAACTTACTCTCAAATGGATAGAAAAAAAATTCTCTTGCAATTTTTCTGTAATTATGAGATAATTTAAAAAAAAAAAGGAAAAAATAAAATGGTTGCAATAACTTGCAAGCTTTCTCCTCTAACCTAGTCTTCTGTACCACTGCCCTGAAGGTATCAGGTGCTCAATAAATGCTTTTGATTTGCTCAATGACAAAAAGAACAATGTCCCAGAAGGTAATAAGAGCAGAAGAAGGGAGATTGGTTAGAAAGCTACTAAAATAATCCAGTTAAAAAATAGACTGAAGTGGGGGGAATGGTCATGCCACACAAGTAAAAATTACATAAATATTTAGAATACAGAATTCAAAACCTTTGTGTTCTGAAAAAGGGGGCAGTGAAACAAAAAATGGTGTAAAGGATGACTCCCAAGACTGTGGCAAAACCAACTGGATTAGTAACATTTACTAGCAAAATAGAAATACAAGTAGAAGAATAAATTCAGGTGGAATAGGGTAAGGCTCAGGGATAGTGAGTTATTTTAAATATTTAAATACGCTGAATTAGAGGGACTTGTAAAACATTTCAGTAGAGATGCTGTGTGGGTAATATGCATCAGAAATTTAGAAGAAAGGTAAAGTCACCTACAGTGCCAGACTAAAAAGAAAAGATGGCGTGAAACAAAACTTTAAAGGCTAGGGAAAGGAGGAATAGCAGAAAAGGTGACTTATAAGGTACAACCAAAGAAGGTAAGAAGAAAGCAGTAAAATGTGATATTAAAAACAAAAAACAAAACAAAATAAAAAAGGAAAAAAACATTTTAAGAAGGAAGACTTAACTGGAGTTAAATGATGCTGCCAACTCAAGTAAAACAAGGTCATAAAGTATTCATTTCATTTCATGATACTGGCATCATGACTCTGTAAGCTGGTAAAAGCCAGATGGGTGGGCTAAGAAGTGACAGACGATGGGAAAAGCAAGACAGTAAATGCAGACATCAACTCTTGAGATTGTTTGCTTTAAATAAAGGGACAAACAAGGTGATAGAGTAGAATATGGGGTTGAGAGAAGTTTAATTGTTTTAAAATTGGAGAAATCTGGACCCCAAAACCACTGAGACAGTTAATGACACAAGAGAGAGGAGATAATTGAGATTATAGATTTTCTTAATTCCATATTGGAATGTCACTCAGACTCCAAACATTTCAGAAATTCTTTTTTTTTTTTTTTTAAGATTTTATTTATTTATTTGAGAGAGAGCAAGAGCGAGAGCGAGAGAAAAAGAGCATGAGTGGGGTGAAGGGTAGAGGAAGAAGCAGACTCCCTGCTAAGCACGGAGACCAATGTGAGGCTCAATCCTGGGATTCTGGGATCATGATCTGAGCTGAAGGCAGGCACTCAACTGACTAAGCCACCCAAGTGCCCCCATATGAGAAATTCTTACTTTAGAAAAGTTCTAGTGATTTTTAAATGAACACATTATTCATTAGAATTGTAGAATGGAAAAGGGTTCTAAAATCATCTAGTCCCATCTGAGGCTCAAAGCAGTTAGGTGACTGACTTATCTGCTGCAGCTCACATGGTTATTGTGTGATAGAGCTAGGGCCTGACTTCTGACTTTAAACTGCATGGTCCTTCCATGATCCCAGGATGACTTTATATACTGATCTAGTAGTTCTGTAGACCTGCATCTGGGAACATGAGGGTGATTAACATGGAGAGTGGAAGGAGATGTGGGCTGGAGAGAGTCTGACTACATTCTAGGGCTCTGGAATCCCCACTTCCATTTCACAGGAGCTATCAACCTGGGGCACCTGGGTGGCTCAGTCATTAATGGTCTGCCTTTGGCTCAGGTCATGAGCCAAGAGTCCCAGGATTGAGCCCCGCATCAGGCTCCCTGCTCAGCAGGAAGCCTACCTCTCTCTCACTCACTCTCCCTACTTGTGTCCCCTCTCTAGCTGTGTTTCTCTCTATCAGATAAATAAATAAAATCTCAAAAAAAAGAAAGAAGCTACCAACCCTTCTATATGTCCCCAAAATTAGGGTCCTGAATAAGATTTTAATTTAAAAAAATAAATAAAATAAAAAAGCTGATAGAATAAAAAAGAAAGCAAACCATGATCAAAGATATGTAAAAATAAACATATTTTAAAACAGGTTTAAAAAGAAAAAATGAAACAGGCTTACCGGGTAATAGCACTGAACAGTCCACGGATGCGTGCTTTATGTCGAGCTACAAAAGCTTCAGTAAATATTACTCCTCTGTTATCAAGGTCAATATGTCCGTTAATAATTCTACCTAGTCGCTGAGTTAGTGCCTGGGGATAAAGATGCACATTTTAATTAATTATTTTTATTAAATATTTTATTAACAATTCTATTAATTTGAAAGAAAAAATTATACATATATAATTGTATAGTCTTAATCATACTGCTAACTGATGTTGTATTATAAATATGATTGAGAAATTTCAACAAGCACAAATTCATAGCATGTATAAGCTAAAAAGAACATTTAAGATCTAGGAAACTTTACATAATCTCAAAGCAGAACTGAGAATTCAATGAGTCAAATAGCTAATATGTTAAAAGGCTTTGCTACTTGCTAAGAAGGACTATTTCTAATGTAAAATAAAAGCTATGATTAAACAATTTTCTAGATTTAGGCAGCCTGAAACATACAGGCAGTCAAGACATATACACAGATACACCGAAGAAGATCCTATCTGGAGCTTCAAACACTGAGTAAAATAAATGTTTCTCCAAGATTCTGAACAAATTCATTTGTACCAGAGATCTATACTGGTAGACAACATGATTTCGTGGTAATCCCAAGAGAGTGTTTCTCCACAGCTATACTCTGACTAGGGTCAGGTACATCTGAAATAAGTCTGGACATATTTCCCATCCCAAGATAAGTTAGAACTACTCAAGGCAGCTTGGCTGATGCTTTTCTGATATAGATGCTTTTCTGATTTCAAACAACTTAATGAGCTTTTAGAATACTACCTGTGATATTCAGAAAAACTATCAACTGAAAAATGTTAAGAAAACATATACATTTCCAGAATTGGTCAACACTGCAGTTTTTTTAAGAAATCACTTGGGTCTGTTCTGATACTTTCAAAAAGTATTTTAAAAATATATTTTTGGCCTTCTGTGATTAAAATATATTTGCTCACTTAAAATAGAACTTAGGCTCCTAAAATGCTATAAAAAATAGGTCTATATTCAAATGGTATTTTATTTTATTTTATTTAAAGATTTTACTTAAATCTTTAAGTAAGAGAGAGTAATCTTTAAGTAAGACAGAGAGAAACACAGCCAGAGAGGGAACACAAGCAGGGGGAGTGAGAGAGGGAGAAGCAGGCTTCCTGCTGAGCAGGGAGCCCGATGTGGGACTCGATCCCGGGTCTCTGGGATCATGACCTGAGCTGAAGGCAGTCGCTCAACCAACTGAGCCACCCAGGTGCCCCTCAAATGGTATTTTAGATGCAATAATAGGAAATCACTCTCTCACAATGGGTGAGTAAATCTGTTTGTATTATAAATTAATCTCGTGCAATTATGGTTTGGTAAATTTTTGTAAGCTGCTTTTTGTTAAAGTGATACATACCTAAGAAGAGATTTGGCTTTTCTCTTATTTATTCCAGTAAATACAAAACAAAATCATCATTTATTAAGTACCTCTGTTGTTCCAGATACCTCACTAGATACACCCTGTATATAATCTTACTAAAGTCTATGAAAAAGATAATTATTCCCATTTCAAAGATACGTAAATTGAAGCACAAGAGTTGAAATCATTTTCCTAACACTGAATAACTAAATAGTGACATCAATGAATTCAAATTAAAGTCTGTTTAACTCCAAAGCCGATGCACTTTCCATTGTACAAAATGTCTATAATTATAAAATGTCGAACTATTTTAAGAACAAAGAAATAATCATTTCTAAATGATCTCATCAAAGCCATAAATGTTCAGGAAGTATCCCCAAAATAACTGCCACAACAGCAACAGTCAAATACTTGCAAAAAATTAATTAATAGTAAGAAAATCTAGTTTTTTTCTTCCAAAGAAAATTCTTTATTTATCTGAAAAGACATTATACTGTTAAGAAAAAATACCTGTGTCAGAAAGTTTCCAGGAAGATCATAGGTTTTACACAGCTCTGATACGGTGACCTGACCACTTTCTTGCAATT
This sequence comes from Spilogale gracilis, assembly GCA_004023965.1. Lineage (NCBI taxonomy): Eukaryota > Metazoa > Chordata > Mammalia > Carnivora > Mephitidae > Spilogale > Spilogale gracilis. The sequence goes on along the minus strand of PITA01001881.1, from coordinate 96,723 downwards.
TATCATTTACTTCTTCTGCTAACCGATCCAAATAGCTCCTAATAGTTTAAGAAAAAAAAATTAGGAGTGATGATTTTCCTTTTTTTATGTTTAATTTCTGTACAATAAAATATGCCAACAAAATAATGAATAGGGTATGTTTAGGTAAACATGATTCATTCATGACTCACATTCTTAAGATTATTTTTTTAAATCAACATAATTAAGTGTAAGGTCAATCAAATGATAAGTGCTGGGAGATTTTTTTTTTTAAAGATTTTATTTATTTATGTGAGAGAGAGGATGAGAGGGGAGAAGGTCAGAGAGAGAAGCAGACTCCCTGTGGAGCTGAGAGCCCGATGTGGGACTCGATCTGGGGACTCAAGGATCATGACCCGAACTGAAGGCAGTGGCTTAACCAACTGAGCCACTCAGGTGTCTCTTCTGGGAGATTTTTTAACAATGTAAATTCCTTCAGTCATTTTTCATTAATATTTTTGGAAGAAATTGGCTTTCAGAATTAATATCATATAGGAAAGACTGTAAAAATTATGTTTTATGCTGCTTTAAGATAATAAGAAACAAAATCAAAGTTTTTATTATTTCCAAGTAATCCATACAATTAAGCACTATTAAATACAATGATCCTAAATAAGGAAAATCAGCACTATGAGAGTGCTAAACAAAATGCCAAACTGGTCACAAATATTCTAAATTTAAACACCTTAAAAAAAAAAAAGAAGCACTAAAAGTGCTCTTAAATACTGTACTTACTCATCTATCAGTTGTCCTAACACTAACTGAACATGTTTTTCTGATTTTACAATGTCACCAATTCTACTTTCAATATGAGTCAGATCCACATTAATTACCTGGAAAATAAATAAAATTCTATTAGTGATAAGTTTATATTGTTTCTTGAATTTGAAGTTACAATTAGAACTTTCTTTTCAAAAACTTACTTTCTCTTAGATGAATTTGAAATACTGTGAAAAAGTCATAGTCAAATAAAAAATTAGAAGCTTATTGCTTACTAACTTTCAATACTGAACTACATTTTCACTTGCTAGAGAAGTTTGCATAAGAAGCTGTATTTTCATAAACAGGCACTATGTATACAAGATTTTCCAGCTTCTTCTATATAGTGTACCTTGCTAATGACAATGCACACTTGCACTTTCTAGAAATATTTTCTACTTTTAAAAACATTTCTCTACTCCTTTCATATACTAAAAGCATATAAACATGAGTTATTTTTCTCTCCAAATTACATAAACCCTATAATTACATAAAATGACAACTATGAGTTTATTAGCAATAAGTAAATAACTAAGAACTTATTAAATCATTCAATATATCAGAACTTTTTAAATTGATTAAATGTATTAGTGAGGGCTATAAAACTGTATCTTAACAAACATTATACAAATAAGATACCAGTATTAGTGAATACTTAAGTCATACTCTCAAAAACTTACGAAAGGAAAAAAAATTATAAATTTAAAATTTACCTGTTGCAGATCAACAATGTTTACTCGACCTTTAAAGAAAAGACATTTACTGATTTCATATTTACATGTAAGTACAACAAGCCAAAAACTGTAAATGTCAACAGATTTACGTTTTGGGCAGTTGAAGTCCTCCTTCTACAAAGGACATGAAGTCACAACAATTACTGTTTTCAAATACAAACCATTAGCTGAATAATTATTTATGGATGATGGCACAGGCAATAATTTACTTTTGAAGTTTCATTTGTCACATCAGGCCAGTAATGCCTCAACTAATATACAAGTTGGCTAGACCTATAGGTTTAAGATTTACCTCCCTTCACAATTTATCTACTGTGATCAAAGAGATACAACTAAATTCAGATAACTTTTAAAAATTTTTGGAATGAGTAGATTTCTACCTATTGGCAAAAGAAAATCTGTCAAGTATTCCAAATTATAGCTAATATTTTATTAGCATTATGCTGGAAGATGAACCAACACCAAGGGTATATCTGAATAATATCTAATGAAGAGTTGTTTTCATAGTTGCTTCTATCTTCATCAAATAGTGTTCAAATTTGCTCAGTAGTTTGTTCAAATTTTAAAAACACAAGAACTTCATGTGCTTGTAAAAGCATTTCCTACAATATAATAGGTGTAGCACCAGACTGTTTGCTAATTTGCAAATACTTAAAATTAAGTTTTTAAGAGTGTGGTAGTATAGCCGTATGTTTTAACAATCTATAATTCTTTAAAATCTCTGTTCTCCTTTCATAATTACCATCTGATAATAGGTAGCTAAGTAACCTCCCAAGTCATGCAATAAATTCATTAACTTTGAATAGAAACAGTTGATTAATTTACCTATAGAATACATAACTCGTAATATTATAATAATATAATTTGGGGGTCCTATACCCTCCAAATAATTTATTATTTATGTTTTAAGTTGTTTTTTCCCTTCCAAATAACCAGAGGGAAAAATAAGGAATTACTTACCACCTCGGACATGTAGCTCATCTCTCATTTCTTTACTAATTTGAGCTGGTGTAATATATTCCTTCCCATCAAGTGTGTGAACTACTTCTAGCTGTTTTTGAGCAATCAATTTATTCACAATCTCAATGCAGTTCCTCTCTGACAACCTGAGAGGCACAATAAGTTTTAAAATGCACTCGATATATTTGTGTTTAACAAAATTAACAATGCATGAAAATAGGCTTTTTAAAAAAAAGTTTGGGTGAAGAGTCACTAGGTTCTGTATTACAAAATCTGTATCTCTTATTAGTAATAACCATACTGATTCAGTAAGTTAAAAAAAACACACAACAATTCTTGGAAGCAAGCAGGTTTACATAAACTTAAATCATGTACCTAATTGGTACAAACCATTCTTTTACAGAATTTCAAGTTTGCTCACTCCTCTGGGCCTGCTTCTATTCTTCAAATCTGAATAGAAAAGTGAAGATATATAATTTAGGTAGGAAAAAAAAACCCTGTCTTTTTTCTTTTTACTTCAATTTCCAGTTTAATAAAAAAAAAAATTTTTTTTTAATTGTGTGATTCACTACCTCTTTTGGTCTGTAGGCAAGAAATATGGCTTAGGAAAACCATGACTGTAACTGTTATCCAAGCACTTAAGTATTTGCCCTAGTTTGCTCTCAGTGCTACAAAATACAGTATTAAGGGATTAAGGTCGTCAAGCCCCAGAAGACACAAAAACATCAAAGGTGAGAGAGATAGTCAAAGGATAAAAAAGGATTCTATTAACATTGTATATGTGTTCTGTAACATAAAAAGCAGAGTTAGGGTGTCCAGAACACATTCCCCCCAAAGTTAGTGGGTTTGCAAGAAAAGCCAGTGTCCAGAGTCCTTAAAAATGACAGATGGGACCATGGGTCTAGCCTAGCACAACTCTTCTGGTGCACAAAAAGAATGTTTAGAGTCAACGTAACATTTGCTAAGTACTGTATTTTAGCTTCTCCTTTCCAGCTTGTTCTAGGTCAGGGAATGTATAATAGGCAATGATGCCACAGGGACTTCACTGGTAAATAAGGATCAGAGAGACACTCTTAAATTAAAATATCTAGAAGTCACCAGCCTCGGCCATCAAGAGGGCGGGGCGCGCCAGCTCTTGTCTGGGGCATGCCTAGGAGGGTCCGGGGCGTAGTAGCTTTCGGGCTTCACCGCGGAGAACTATACTTGGAACCGCAATCCAGGCTATGGGAGGAAGGCGAAGGCAGAAACGGTGACACCGGGTGGAAAGGTGCTGGGTCCAAAGCCAGGGATCCCCGGACTCAGACCTCGGCAAGACTGCCCAGGGGCTACTTTGGACGCCGCAAAGGAGAGGGAGGGTCGGCACCTCTGTGTGGCCTCGGCGAACTGCGCCCGCTGGAAGTCAGCCGCCAACCGCCTGATCTCCTCCCAAGCGTCCGCCATCACGGCCCTACTCAGCCGAGCCGCCGAAGAACAGCCGACACGTCAGCTTAAAGGCAGCAGGAGCCGAGGCGGAACAGGCCGCGCGGAGGGACAAGAGACTCCTCCCCCGACGCAGACACCGAAGGCGCGCGCCCCGCGCACGCAGGGGCGTGCCGGAAGAGCTTCAGCTCCGCCCACCTCGACGGGAGGGGCGTCCTCCGTGTTGCGTAGCCACAGGGTTTTGCTGGAAGCCAGGTGGTGAGGTACCTGGAATAGGGTAGGATGCAGGAGGGGTCAAGTCGGAAAAGTGCTATTTTCGGTCTTGTTTGTATTATAACTAATATTTCAGGGCACTGATAATCAAATTAGCCAATTTTCTTTTTCTTCTGCCCTTCATGTGTTTTTTTGGGGAGAGCAGGGAAGAGATGTTCCTGTCCTTGCAGTTAGTAATATCTCTTCTTTCCTGGCTATTAACATGGAGCAGTCCATTGGGTATTGTGCTAATTTTTACTTGGGCACAGAGCAGTTGTAGCTTTTGGTAGACAGTACTGAAGGTAAGTACTCTGGTATTTTTTTGCACAAAGATGACTAATTCAGGTACCATAAAGGCTAGGGATTGCGTCCCTCTCATTGTAGATTTAGAATGTTATTCTTTCCTATTTCTCCTCTTGGGAAGGTTGGTTCCATCAAGCAATGAAGAAGTAGAAAGATACAATAATCCATATATATAGCTACGGATGAAATGGAGGAGGCAAAGGGCATGTTTATTTTGCTTTCCCCTGCATTGATATCAGTAAAAGGTATTTATTTTGGAGTAAATTTCTTGTCCCCTTTTGCTTTTCTACCTAACTCTTCACTTTAAAAGAAAAATCTGTCATTCCTTTTAACTGCATATCATGTAGAGTTGGTGAAGGAGCATTTTTTCATTCTTTTCCAATCTCAGTATCTTATTCGATGTGACTCAAATCCAGTGCCACAAAGGTACTTGCCCAGTAAAGTTCCCGGCTTTATTTAAAATGCAGAGAACACAGTCACAAAACCTATTACTAAGTATTGCCACCAAACAGCCACACCATCTGGCAATGTGATTGCTGACCAAGAGATGGAACTGCAGAAGTCAAGAAGGTAACTTGGAAGAGAGTAGGTGGTGTGGTTCCAAAGGGCATCAAGCTCCTGAACAACCACATACATTCATTCATATAACAAAGACTTTATAGATTCTCTATCAGATACCATGGAGTACATTGGTTGGTAAGGCAGGCATGATTTTTCCATAAACAACTTATAAATTTAATAAAGGAGATTTTTTTAAAAAGATTTTGTTTATTTATTTGACAGGAGAAATACAGCTAGAGAGGGAACACAAGCAGGGGAAGTGAGAGAGGGAGAAGCAGGCCTCCCGCTGAGCAGGGAGCCCAATGCAGGACTAGATTTCCAGGACTCTGGCATCATGACCCGAGCGGAAGGCAGATGCCCAATGACTGAGCCACCCAGGCCCCCCTAAAGCAAATTTTATTTAAAAAAATACTCAGTATAAGCTATAATGCAATAGGGAGGTATTGTGTACCATGTGACCACTTGGCATTCAAACCTTTTCCTTACCATATAAGCCTCTATGTGCCTGGATTCTACTTTTTTTTTTTTTTTAAGATTTTATTTATTTATTTCACAGAGAGAGAGATCACAAGTATGCAGAGAGGCAGGCAGAGAGAGGGGAGGAAGCAGGCTCCCTGCTACTTATAACCAGTAGCCAATATAATATTGAAGGAGTGCAACTTTGGAGGACTGACACTACCTGACTTGAAGACTTACTATGAACTACCCTAATCAAGAGAGCCTGATGTGGACCTACATCCCAGGACCCTGAGATCATAACCTGAGCTGAAGGCAGAGGCTTTAACCCACTGAGCCACCCAAGTGCCCTGGATTCTACTTTTTGGCAACATGACACCACATATAAAGTAGTGGCCTAGAAACATCAAGCCCATTCAGGACTCCATACCTTTCTGGAATGCCTGTCCTACTTCTCATAGCACCATGCTCCCATTTATTTTGTTACTTATTTTTCCATGATGTCCCAGATTAAATAAAACTCTTCAACAAAACATTTTTAAGTTCCTGTAGTTATTTTGTATGCAGTGTCCCCTCAATTCTTTATTCAGATGTCTATAATAGCAAGGAAACCTGTATTGCAGTTTTTACTTACTACATCTTTAAGTAGTCTGAGCTCCTCAATGTTCCATAGCATCAGTATGACAACTGGTACATAGTGCCTGATATATTTCATATATATTAAATAAATAAATCAGTGTAAATGTTTTGGTGCAGCATTTTACTTTGCTATAATAATATTTACATTTATTTCTTTTTAAGATTTTATTTATCTGAGAGAGAGAGTGAACAAGAAAGAGCAGGAGTGAAGGGAGGGCAGAGGAAATGGGAGAAGTAGATTTTTTGCTGAGCAGGGATCCCTGGACTCTTGGATCATGCTCTAAGCTGAAGGGAGGGATCCCAGGACTCCAGGATCATGATCTAAGCTGAAGGCAGACACTTAACTGACTGGCACCTCCCAGGTGCACCCAGGCACCTCTACTGATAATTTATTCTTAAAAATAATTCCTAAAAAAAAGAAGTAACTCATGATTCTATTTTCTAGAGATCAGACTAAAATGGTAGCTACTAGCAAGATGAAGCCATTTAAATTTTGATTAAAATTAAATAAAATGATACTGACAATGAACAAGTAGAATTTGAAATTGAAAACACAATGTAGTTTACATTAGAAACCCCCAAAATGAAATAGCCATAAATTTAGCAAAATAACTGCAAGATCTATATGAGAAAAACTACAAAGTTTGATGAATGAAATCAAATAAGAATGATATAAATGGGAAGGTATTCCACATTCAAGGATAGGAAAACCAAGAAAGGGGAAAATCTCATATTGTCAAGATGTCAGTTCTCCTCAACTTGACCTATGAGTCAGTGCAATCCCAATCAAAATGCCAAAAAGTTAATTGATGGATATCAACAGATTTATTGTAAAGTTTATGTAAAGAGGCAAAATAACCAGTAGCCAATATAATATTGAAGGAGTGCAAAAAGTTGGAGGACTGACACTACCTGACTTGAAGACTTACTATGAACTACCCTAATCAAGATAATGTGGTATTGATGAAAGAGTAGACAAATACATCAATGAAACAGAATAGAGGGACCAGAAATGGACCCACATATAGTCAACTTATCTTTGACAAAGGAACAAAGGCAATAAAATGGAGAAAAGATAATTTTTTTCAACAAATGTTGCTAGAATAATTGGACATTCACAGACACACAAAGGAATCTAGACACACAACTTAACAGCCTTCATAACAATTACATTTGGATCACAGATCTAAATGTAAAATGCAACGATAAAGCCTCTAGAAGATAACTAGAGAAAATTTAGATGACTTTGGGTATATTAATGAATTTTTAGATACAATACCAAAGGTACAGCATGTGAAAGCAAGAATTGATAAGCTGGACTTGATTAAAATTAAAAACTGCTCTCCAAAAGTCAAAATCAACAGAAAACAAGACACAAATTGGGAGGAAATAGTTGCAAAAGATATATCTGATAAAGGACTGTTATTGAAATATATGAAGTCTTAAAACTCAAAAGTGAGAAAGCAAGGAACCCAAGTAAGAAACGGGCCAAAGACCTTAGGAAACAGCTTACCAAAAAAAAAAAGGGGGGGGGGATACAGATGGCAAAACAAACATACAAAAGGATGCTCTGCATCATGTAATCAAAGAAATGCTAACTGAAATGAGATACCATTACAAAACTATCTGAATTTCCATCCAGAATATGGACAACACCAAATTCTTATAAGGAAATGACACAATAGGAACTCTCATTTGTTGCTGGTGAGAATGCAAAAAGGTATAGTCACTTTGAGAGACAGTTTGGTGCTTTCTTACAAAACTAAAAATACTCTTATTATATAATCCAGCAATTGTACACCTCAGTATTTACCCAAAGAAGTTGAAAACCTGTGTCTACACAGAAACCTACACACAGATATTTAAGGCATATTCATTCATAATTGCCAAAACCTGGAAGCAGTAGAGATTTCCTTCAGTATGTGAATGGATAAGTGAACTGTGATACATCCAGACAATGTAATATTATTTAGCACTAAAATGAAATGAGCTACCAAGTCCTGAAAAGATATGGAGGAACCTTAAATGCATACTATTAAGTGAAAGAAGCCAGTCTGAAAAGGCTACATACTGTATGATTCCAACTCTATGACATTACGGAAAAAGCAAAATTATGGAGATGGTAAAAATACCAGTGCTTATTGGGGGTTGGGGAGGATGGAGTGATGAAGAGGCAGAACACTGAGGATTTTGAGGGCAGGTAAAATACTCTGTATGATATTATAATGATGGACATGTGTTACTATATATGTGTTCACACCAGTAGGATGTAGGACATGAAGAGTGAGTTGTAATGTAAACAATGAACTTTGAGCGATTATGATATGTTAATGTAAGTCTAGGAACTCTAAAAAAATGTTCCTCTTTGGTGGGGAATTCTGATAATGGAGAGGCTATCCCTGTGTGGGTGTGGAGATTATATGGGAAATCTCTATACCTTCCTTTCAGTTTTTCTATGCCCTTAAAAAATAGTGTTTAAAATATTAAATAAAAATTTAAAGCTAGTCACTCAGTCACAATAGCCACCTTTCAAATGTGCAATAGCTACCTTATGGGACAGTATCGAAAACCATTGTCACCTTCACCAGAAGTTCTATGGGACAACTCTGATTCCAACCTTTGATAAAGGCACACATTTGTTCATTCTGAGATCCTAAAACTCAAAACAACTATCTGCACCTACCAGTCATATACCTTAACTGCAGGATCAGTTATTTTGAAGGGAGAATAAGAATTTCAGTGTGGACCATTTCAGAGTTGGCTGACATTGTGATACAGAGTAGAGGAGCTGTAAGTAATTTGATGTATGAAAAGGATACTGGTAAACAGTACAGGTGGTCACTGAATAAGAGATGAGAGATGCTTTTCAACAACAAGGTTTTATGTAGACTTGGAAAACAGAGCTTCATTTCTTAAAAAAAACAAAACAAAACAAAAAAAAAAACCTTTCTGGGGTGCCTGGGTGGCTCAGTTGGTTAAGTGACTGCCTTCGGCTCAGGTCATGATCCCGGAGACCCGGGATCGAGTCCCACATCGGGCTGCCTGCTCGGCAGGAAGCCTGCTTCTCCCTCTCTTACTCCCCCTGCTTGTGTTCCCTCTCTGGCTGTGTTTCTCTCTGTCAAATAAATAAAATCTTTAAAACAAACAAACAAACAAACAAACAAACAAAAAAACACCTTTCTACAGCTTGTATCTACAAACATAAGTCAAATTTTGACATGTATATTATGTGGGAAGGACTGGTGGTCTTTTCAGCTACACTAGGTACATGATTGTGACACCATCCTCAGATACATTTTAAACTCAAAGACTAATAAAATATTCTAATATATGTAATGTGGATTGATGGTTTCTTTGATGATGTAAGATGTGATACTGTACAGTCCCTCCAAGATAAGATTTTCTTTTAATAAAATCTGAACCATTTTCCTCTGTTTACTAGAACATAAGAAAATTTGAAGTAATTTCTCCAACCCAAATAAAAAATAAATCCAAACAACTGCAAAATAGGTATTGTCAAACAAGTCTATGCAGAGGAAATACAAAGACATTGTCTTAATTATATCACTGATTTTATCTTATTGTAGTTAGGGACTTAATTACCTTAATACCACCATCAAAAATGGCAGTAAAATCTTATACATAAAAAGCATCAATGCCTTAGGAAACCAGTATGATTTATGGGTGGAAGAAAATCAAAAAGGTCAAAAAAAGATGGAAATGAAGAACTAGGAATAAAGGAAACAAGAAGGTATAGGGGATGGAATAGTTAATACCCCTATGGAGTCAAAAATAATGAAAATAAATGCAAGCACTTTGGCTAGTAGAACAAGGAAGTTATGACTTTTAAGAGGGGATTATTTTCCTGCTCTGATAGCAGTGGAAGTCAGATTGTAGGATTCCTCATGAGCAAATGTGAATAGTTGGAGCAAGAACAAAGAGGGACCTGATCAGATGTTGCATGAATAGAAGATAAAGTCAGTGAAAAGAGAAAGTATGATGATGTTGAAGAGGTAGGCAGCAATCACTCAGGAATCAAAGAATCACAGCATTTTAGGGCAGGAAAGGCTCTTCAGATCGTTCATGCTAATATCCACCCACAGTAATAATTTCTCTGCAAGGCTCTGGCAGATTATGGACTTTTTGCTTGACTACTTAAAGTGATGAAGTATTCCCTTTTTTTGCGAAGTTCATTTTGGGACAGATCTAACAGAAATTCCTTCCTTATACTAAAGCAAGATCTTTTCCTTTGTAGTTTCCTTATTTTTTCCATGGGTCCACAAAATAACTCTAATGTAACTTTCTCATGACAACCCTCCAGAGAGTCAACATGTCCCTTCTGTTTTCATTCTCCAAGTTAAGCATCTCAGATCTTTCTATTCTATTTCCTGACAGAATTTTTCAGAGCTCTAGATATCCTGGCCACCCTCTCTTATGAAACTCTTGTTTGCCAATATCAGCTTTAGAAAGTGATGCCCAAAGGAATTTAGTATTTTTCACACAGTCTGACTAGAGTAGATAACGGTGAGATTAATTTCCCTAGATGTTGTATTTCTGTTAATTGGACTCTTGGCTTACATAGAGATGGTAATGCACTGTGTCTGACTGGTATTTATCTAAATTGCTATCAAACTAGGTTAAGTCAAATCTGTATCCCCCAAAATTAATTTTACCTTGTTAGTTTTGATTGATTGACTCATTCATTCATTCATTCATTTGTTCATTATTTCAACAAACAGTATTTGAGGTCTACTATCTGCCAGGCTTTGTGGTATGCCTTGAGAATACCAAGAAGAACAAACTGTTCTAACCAATTGAGATTATTTCAAAAATTAAATACCATTCAACATTGTTCTTTCTGCTATCACTTGTCATCTATAAATTTTAAAAATATATTAAGATTTTATTTAGGTTAATAAGAAAATTGATTAAGAGAGAAACAAGGATATGTACTGTATAAGCTATTGACACTAGTATGTTAGGATCCTAGGCTCAAAAATTTTAGAGGTAGAGGGGACTTTAGGGACATCTAAAAGTCTGATTCATTTATTTTATAAAGTAGAGTTCACATGCACCTTTGAGTGTGATTGTCTTAAATATTACATTTCTCCTTTTGTCTAAGGGGAGAGCCACAGAATGACAGCTTTTATGGAATAAAAACTACAAATTTATGGAATTCCAGAATTCAGACTTATCAGTCTAAGAGGGAGCAAATTTTTCAAGACTTACTCTTTTCTTTCAAGACTTACTCTTAAAAAACTCATGCTGTTTCATAATAATCACTGTTTTCTTTATCAAAATCCTACAAAAAGCCATCTATTAGCTAACTTATTTTAGATTTTTTTTTTGGCTTGCCTATATATTTCTTTCTCTTCTCATTCCAAAATGAGGTTTAAAAATTGTTTGTTTTTGATATTTGTGGGTTTCATTGGGGGGGGAGAGAACAAATTTCTGTTCATTGTCATCTTTCATCTTTATCAGTAAAACAATAACAGGTGTCCTTTCTGGTTTTCATCATTTTATTATTGGTACATAATCTTTATAGCCTGACCTATGGAGTCAATGTAAATGTAAATACTTTATAAACTATAAAATTATCTATGTATTTATGCCCCTCCTTCCTCATTACTGTTGTGATTCTATTGCCAGGATTTCATTTAAGAGCCATATTTTCGTGAAAATTGTTCTGCAAATATATATATTTATTCCCAAAACACGAAGTATTCTTTTGTTTCCAAGGGAACAAATTCTATATTAGTCTTTTCTGGCTTTGTTCTCCCCTCCCCCAATTTCTTCACAATGCTGTATTTAGAGCCAGATTTATTAGCTCCAGGCATCACTTGCTTTCCTGTGTCTACTTTTGCACAATATAAGTGCCAGGCAAAATGACAAAGGCAGACTTATAGAGGAGCAAGTTAGTGTTCTTGTCTGTGCTTGGGTGTTGTTCTCAAAGAAACTGAAATTCTTCTATTTTATCAACAAAATGTGATATAAAGGAATATATGGCAATTGGTATCACTGCTAAGGCAGTGGTGTATAGAATGCTATGTAGAGTTAATAGTCACAGGGACACATTCTAAAAAAATATATGGTATCTCGGTTTCCTGACAAAGAACAAGTCATACTGGCTCAAATCTCCATGAATGACTTGTGTGTTTTTCCTTCTTCCTCTTGGTATGTTTGACCACTCTTACCCACTTTGCCCACCTCCAACACCTCACCCCTGGCAACCGACTAATCTGATCTATGAGTTTGTTTCATTTTTAGATTCCACATTTAAGTAAAATCACAAAGGATTTGTCTTTCTCTATTGGATGTCTTTCTTCTTTATCTCTTGCTCCTTCTCCTCGCTTGATTTTCTCCTTCTCTTCCTCTTCTTCCTCCATGTATTAATCAATAATTACACCAACAAGATGATAAACTATAAAGAAACTGAGGACTTATAGAAGATACCACATTATAGCAGCAGCAGTGACAATATCTGGAAGTTGTTAAGAGCCACAGCTGGCATCCCTAATATTCACCTTTTTAAATTTCATTCTGAGGAGATTGTTTCTGAAAGTAAGTTCTGGTCAAACTCTTAAAAGTACCAAATATCAAGGGTGGTTGGCATCTATCCTAGTTCATGTGCAAGGTAAAAATGTCTTCAGATAGGGGCGCCTGGGTGGCTCAGTTGGTTAAGCGACTGCCTTTGGCTCAGGTCATGATCCTGGAGACCCAGGATTGAGCCCCGCATCAGGCTCCCTGCTCCACGGGAAGCCTGCTTCTCCCTCTCTCTCTCCCACTGCTTGTGTTCCCTCTCTCGCTGTGTTTCTCTCTGTCAAATAAATAAATAAAAATCTTTAAAAAAAAATGTCTTCAGATATATAGATGCACAGTCTATGCTATTACAAATCTTTAAGGCAATTCTTAGGTCTCTTAAATTAATTTGTTTCTTTGAATCTTAAAATCTGTGTTCATATTTTAAGCAGATTCAGTTTGTGAGAGAGATATTTTTGCTGATACCTGTTATTCATCATAGTAACTACATTCATGTGTAATTTTTACATGGATTAAATAATGCCTTATATTTGTTTGACCATAGCAATTCCAATTGATTTCATTTGGTCAACAAATACACAGCACATGAGCTCACACTCTTCCTTTTAGTACCCACAGTAGATCACTCATCAGTTATGGCATTTGTCTTGCTATGCGTGGAAATATTCCAGTCAACTGCTAGTAATGTATCAGAGTTGGCACTTGCTATGAAATATAGTCCCCATTCTAGAGCAAAGCCATACCGCTGAGAAATATCCTAATGTAAAAAGACCTCTGGACAGTGGCATCAGAAATATAAAGATCACCCATGGAATATGTCGATACCTCTCTGAATGGGGAATTACACCAGGAGAATCAGATATAGATCCCAATTTCTCAAGAGCCAAAAGAAAAGGTAATTCTAGTTTGGACTTAGCGTACATGTAGGATGGAAACAAAAAGAGAAAACATACTTTGGGGCTATATCGATAAATCTATAAACTGTGGGGCTATCACTCAGATTTCTCTTACTCTACTGAGCAGTTTTTTGTATCTCACTGAGGTGCTTAATTGTAATATCATAGGTGTTTCCTGGAACTAAGGATCCAAAATAGTGAAAGGGGTCACATTTGTTTTTAGTTTTGTTTTACCACAGCATAGAGGAAGGAACTTCTTAACAGAAGTAGTTAGGGGCGGCCAGGTGGCTCAGTTGTTAAGCGTCTGCTTTTCGCTCAGGTCAGGATCCCAGAATTCCTGGATTAAGCCCTGCATTGGGCTCCCTGCTAGGCAGGGAAGCCTGCTTCTCCCTCTCCCACCTCCCCTGCCTGTGTTCTCACTTGTGTTTCTCTCTGTCAAATAAATGAAGTCTTTACTAAGAAGAAGAAGAAGAAGGAGAAGGAGAAGGAGAAGGAGAAGGAGAAGGAGAAGGAGAAGGAGAAGGAGAAGGAGAAGGAGAAGGAGGAGAAGGAGAAGGAGAAGAAGAAGAAGAAGGAGAAGAAGATCATTCTTTTCCTAGTGGTTCTCACTGTTTGGTCTTGGGAAACTTTTGTGATCTTAAACATTCTAAGGCTCTCGCAAAGAGCTTTTGTATATGGGTTATATCTATTAATATTTACTGTGTTAAAATTAAAACAGAAATAAACTAAAATAGTTATTGAAAATGACTACAGCAAAATGACAACATAAATATTTTTTTTTGGAAAATTGATCTGTAGAATAAAAAATTTAGTTCGAGGAGTGACATTGCTTTATGCTTTTCCAAATCTTTTTAACATTTGGCTTGTTAAAAGAAAGTTCAGAGCTTTATTTGATTTGAATATTTTATTGAGAAGAAACAAATGATTCATAAGCAGGGAGACTTCAAAACTAAAAGCGGTGGAATTGTGGCTTTCAGTGGTTACAGCTCAGTTGATAAAGCATGAATGAGAAAGTGTATTGTTTTCAGTCGTGATTTGTTGCAAGAAACTGACATTCCTTTTAGGGTAGTAGCACTCTATATGCTGATTTGTTTGCCTGTCTGCTCACTTAATTGGCTAGGAAGCTATAAAGTCATGCTGATATGAAGAAAGCATAAGTTTTATTTAAGGTCAGAGTCTGCACTTCTGGGAATCAGGACACTTTTAAACTTTGGTTACATGACTATAAATGTTTGATGTTCAGGTATATTCAGACTGTGTCCCTAATTTTGAGGCTTAATGAATGGCAGCTTCTTAATTCAATTTGTTATGATATCCCATATCATGTAGTCTCTGGAAAACTTCACTATATACTCATGAAAAAATAAGTGTGAAAAGGCAAATAGTGACTTAATGCCATTTTGAAAATAGTTTTGCTGTCAAAGACTCCTCCCCACTGAAAGATTTTAGGGACACCAATGGTCCCTGACTGACCCCTTCAGAACTGATGCTTCAAACCTTTTCTGTGATGACTGCTGACCTGATGTAGAATGAATGTATAAAGCCTCTTGCTAGGGCTCTTGGCATCTCATCATTTAAAAGTATCAGACCTGTGGAAACAACATAAACAACTGAGAAAATCCATTCAACTAAATGTTTATTAAAGAGATTTGCATAACTTTTACAATATTTACATTCATAATTAAGAGAAAGTATACCCCTCCCCAATACAAGTAAATATAGGAAGTCAAGATATGGGGAAAAATAATGCAGGTCCGTATAGCTCTATAAAGAGCAATCCATATAGCTCTATAAAGTTGGCTCATTCATTTATTTAATACATATTCATTGAACATCTATACTGGACATAGGGGATGCATGAATGGCCTTCATTTGTTGTCACCTTCATTTGAACTTACATTTTTAGTTGTATGACTTGCATCCCAAATATAGTTTTAAAGCAAAACAAAAACCAAACCAAAACAAGTATGTCAATTACAGGATTATCATTGGCCAAAAGTGAAGAGGGACCCTCAGGGGAAGCAAAGATTTTTGGAGACGTAAATAGTTCCCCTACAGTAAATGTCACAGCGGCCTTTGTGAATCTATTCATTATAGCCTCCATTGATGAATGCTGAGGACATGAGAACAAAATGGAGCTGAGAGTATCACAGACACTGCTTTCTGTGGAACTAATATTATCATCCATTTGTTGTCCATCTTAGAAGACGTTGACTCTAACATGGAATTACTTTTATTTTTTTCAAAGATTTTATTTATTTGACAGAGAGAAACACAGCTAGAGAGGGAACACGAGCAGGGGAGTGAGAGAGGGAGAAGCAGGCTTCCTGCCGAGCCTGATGTGGGACTCGATCCCGGGTCTCTAGGATCATGACCTGAGCCGAAGGCAGTCGCTTAACCAACTGAGCCACCCAGGCGCCCTACTTTTCTTTTTTATATCCACATTTTCATAGGTACAAGCCTCTATTGGTCCATTAGAGTTGTAGTACTGCTTCCCCAAAATTAGTCCCAAGGTTCCACCTTATAGCAAGAGGGCCAAGAAATGTGGAGAAACACAGACTATCAGATGGGAGTAAATATTTGATACAACTGGTACTTTGAGGGAGTATTTCTTTAGATGGAGGGTTTTTTGTTTTTGTTTTTCTCCAGAATGTAAAAGAATGCTCTGTGTCACTGAGTGAATTGTTTCCCCCAAATTTATATGTGGAAGTCCTAACTTTGCACCTCAGAATGTGACTGTTTTTGGACATAGAGTCTTTAAAGATTTAATTATGGTACAATGATTCATTAGGTTGGGCCTTAATCCAATATGATGGAGTCCTCATAAAGAAGGAACTTGGGACACAGAAATGGACAGAGGGAAAATCATATGAGGAGGGAGAGAAGATAGCCATATACAAGCCAAGGAGAGAGGCCTCAGAAACCAAGCCTGCCCCCACCTTGATCTCAGATTTCTAGCTTCTGGAATTGTGGGAAAATAAGTTTCTGTTTTTCAAGCCACCCAATCTATGGTACTTGGTTATAGCAGTCCTAGAAAACTAACACAGCAAGAGTATATGATGAGGGGAAGGAACTATTGAAGGGGGAGGTAATCCAAGATGAGAGAAAGGAAGGAGGTAGCAGAAGAGTGGGGATCAAGGGGAGAAAATCCCAAACATGGTAGAAAAATATGAGATAAAATCACAGATAATTGGTGTGTGGTCATTTGAAAAATAGCATCAAAAGATATCTAGGTTAATTTCCTGGAATTGATGAATATTACTTCATTTTATTTTTAAAAAAGATTTATTTATTTATTTTGGGGAGAGAGTGTGCCCATCTGTTTGAGGAGGGGCAGAGCAAGAGAATCTTAAGCAGACTCCCCAGTGAGCTCAGAGATCTGACCATGACCCTAAGGTCATGACCTGAGTGGAAAATAAGAGTCAGAGTACCTATGAGTGTTACTTTATATGACAAAAGATGCGATAAAGTTGGGTCTCTTGAGAGGAAAATTTGACTTGGATTACCTGAGTGGGTCCTAACCATAATCATGTGTATCTTATAAGACAGAGGCACACAGAAAGGAACAAGGTCATGTAATGTAGCCTGAAACTGAGGAATGCCTGTAGCCACTGGAAGTTGGATGAGGAAAGGAGAGAATGTATAATATATTAAGTCACCAAGTTTGTGGTAATTTCTTAGAGCAGTCATGGAAAACCTATAAAGATGGGCTAAGCTTGGATATCACAAGGGAAATTTTTTAAAAATTTTATTAATTTATTTGACAGAGAGAGAGATCGCAAGTAGGCAGAGAGGCAGGCAGAGAGAGAGAGGAGGAAGGAGGCTCCCTGCTGAGCAGAGAGGTCGATGCAGGCCTCAATCCCAGGACCCTGAAATCATGACCTGAGCCAAAGGCAGAGGCTTAACCCACCGAGCCACCCAGGCATACACAAAGGAAATTTCTTCCTTTCAGACATGAAGTACAAAAGTAGGGTTGATTTTACACTATCTTGGAGGTGGTAAAGTAGTTCACATAATTAAGAATATCTAATTTGCAAGTACTAATGCCTCACAAACATCTGATTTTTTGATTTTGTAGAGACCCCAGAATTTAGACTGAACTTCAAATATAATAGAAAGCATTGAGATTTAAAAAAAAGTCTTTTGCCAACGACCTTTTATCAACAAAGAGCAAAGCCTCTTATTTTACTTCATGAAGTATTTAGTTATAAATTTTTTTAAAAATCAGACAGTAAACAAAGGGTCAATAATAAAATATCTAGCTCCTCAAGATATGCATGCTTTATAAATAAAGTTAGAAATTTCCAATTGCTTTTTCTGAGGTCAAAACAACATTCATAACAAGATTGCTTCTTTGAAATTTTGTAACAGTACAATGTTCTAGATTGTAATATACTACAACATAGCAAAGTTTAATGGATTTTCCTCATGAAAATCCATAAAATTGTTATGATTGAAGACTGGTTCAGAACTCGGTAACTACATTGTTTATCTAAAATCTTGTATGTGTTATCATACTTACTCTGGCGGGTGGGTGGGGGAAATTTGGGTGAATTTTGTTGTTAGCAGAAGGATGAATTAGTTTTGCAGTATGAGTTGGCATCCCATAAAATCCATTCACAAAATAGTTGCTTACTGGAGTTTTTCATCATTATGGCTGAGAAAGAGAGGCATATCTGTGCTCTTAGCAATATGAGCCATTCATCTTTCCAGCAAATGATACACACTAGAATCGATAGGGATATGAAAGAAAAAGATTCGGTACATAGTTCTACTTGAGACCTTGATTCCAACACGAGACAGAATTGAGATTCAACCCTATAGCTACACCATGAAAAACCACATAACCATGCAGAGGCTTCACACATTTCACTTCTGTCTACGATGGCTTTCTTTTGAGTAATTTGGCAGAGAAAACAACATGAAAAAGAAACATGTTGTGGCGCCTGGGTGTCTCAGTCATTTAAGCATCTACCTTCAGCTCAGGTCATGATCCTGGATTCATGGACTCATGCCTGCTTCTCCACCTCCAACTGCCTCTCCACCTGCTCATGCTTATTCTTTGTCAAATACATAAAATCTTAAAAAAAAAGGAACATGTTTAGAAGTCCTTAAAATATTACTAATTATTTTTTAACTGGATTCAGAAATTTGATATTCTTGTTGTCTTAAACAAATATAAAATTCTAAGCATACACCATGAAATCATATCCTAAACCCAAAGTGTTTTTTCTTCCTAATGGCATTTACTCAACAACACACAAGCCAGACAATGGAAAGGGACATCGTATGTGTGCATGTGTGTATTTGTGTGTGTGCACATGCGCTAGGATATGGTTAGAAGGTATGGAAAAACCAACCACCAGGGACATCTTCTAGCACTTCTTGAACCCCAAAGATTCTTTGCCTCTAATCTCTGACATCCTTCACCTGTTTCATTGTCTTTTCAAACACTAGCAACCTATCTTATAACTTTCCTGGCTTTAAGGTCAATGTCACTCATTTTTGTACTCACACAGTGCCTTGAGGCGAGATATTAAATTGTCACATTATACATTGATTATTACAGTAGTCACTTACCTGTTTTGCCAGTTCCAGTTTACATTTCTACCACATATTTATATCAAAAATGTAATTAATTAATTAATTAATTTATTTATTTATTTATTTTTTATTGTTACTAAAATTTTTTTTCCAGTGTTCCAAGATAAATTCCACACCCAGTGCTCCATGCTTTAGGTGTCCCCAGTACCCACCACCAGGCTCTCCCATCCCTCCACCCCCCTCCCTCCAAGTCCCTCAGTTTGTTTCTGTGTCCAAAGTCTCTGTTGTTTTGTTTCCCTCCCTAGATTACCCTAGTTCCCATTTACTTTCCTTCTCCCACTGTCCTCCAGGTTACCCTTCATGCACCGCAAGTAAGTGAAACCATATGATACTTGACTTTCTCTTCTTGGCTTATTTCACTCAGCATAATCTCTTCCAGTCCAGTCCATGTTGCTACAAAAGTTGGATACTCATAATTTCTGATAGAGGCATAGTATTCCATTGT
Organism: Spilogale gracilis; assembly: GCA_004023965.1. Classification (NCBI taxonomy): domain Eukaryota; kingdom Metazoa; phylum Chordata; class Mammalia; order Carnivora; family Mephitidae; genus Spilogale; species Spilogale gracilis. The sequence goes on along the minus strand of PITA01001881.1, from coordinate 77,137 downwards.
ATATATTGTACCACAATATTTGGTACAATATTGTATACATTGTACCACATCTTCTTTATCCATTCATCTGTTGATGGGCACCTTGGCTCTTTCCACAGTTTGGCGATTGTGGCCATTGCTGCGATGAACATTGGGGTACATATGACCCTTCTTTTCACTACATCTGTATCTTTGGGGTAAATGCCCAGTAGTGCAATTGCAGGGTCATAGGGTAGCTCTATCTTTAATTTTTTAAGGAATCTCCACACTGTTTTCCAAAGCGGCTACACCAGTTTACATTCCCACCAACAGTGTAAGAGGGTTCCCCTTTCTCCGCAGCCTCTCCAACACTTGTTGTTTTCTGTCTTGTTAATTTGGGCCATTCTGACTGGTGTAAGGTGGTATCTCAGTGTGGTTTTGATTTGAATTTCCCTGATAGCTAGTGATGCTGAACATTTTTTCATGTTAGCCGTTTGTATATCTTCTATGGAGAAGTGCCTCTTCATGTCTCTTGCCCATTTTTTGATGTGTTCATCTTCTTTTTGGGTGTTGAGTTTGAGTAGTTCTTTATAGATCTTGGATACCAGCCCTTTGTCTGTAGTGTCATTTGCAAATATCTTCTCCCATTCTGTGGGGTGCCTCTTTGTTTTGTTGATTGTTTCCTTTGCTATACAGAAGCCTTTTATTTTGATGAAGTCCCAGAAGTTCATTTTCGCTTTGTCTCCTTTGCCTTTGGAGATGTGTCTTGAAAGAAGTTGCTGTGGCCGATGTCAAAGAGGTTACTGCCTATGTTCTCTTCCAGGATTTTGATGGATTTCTGCCTCACGTTGAGGTCTTTCATGCATTTCGAGTTTGCCTTTGTGTGTGGTGTAAAAGAATGTTCTAGTTTCATTCTTCTATATGTAGCTGTCCAATTTTCCCAGCACCATTTATTGAAGAGTCTGTCCTTTTTCCACTGGATATTTTTTCCTGCTTTGTCAAAGATGATTTGACCATAGATTTGTGGGTCCATATGTGGGCTCTCCACTCTTCCATTGGTCTATTTCTCTGTTTTTGTGCCAGTACCATGCTGTCTTGGTAATCACAGCTTTGTAATAAAGCCTGAAGTCAGGTAATGAGATGCCCCCAGCTTTGCTTTTCTTCTTCAGCAATTCCTTAGCGATTCGGGGTCTTTTTTGGTTCCATATAAATTTTAGGATTGTTTGTTCTAATGTTTTGAAGAATGTTG
>PITA01001881.1:0-75830 GCA_004023965.1 Spilogale gracilis | reverse complement strand
GCCTTCCATCTTTTTGTGTCTTCTTCAATTTCTTTCATGAGTGTTCTGTGGTTCCTCAAGTACAGATCCTTGACTTCTATGGTTAGGTTTATTCCTAAGTATCTTATAGTTTTTGGTGCTATAGTAAATGGAATCGAAAGCATAGTTCATGCCACACAAGCTTTTAAAAATACTTAATGGCTCTGCATTGGTCAAAGCAATGAAGTACAGACTCCTGAAAATCTCCTGAAATAACTCTATACATTCTGTCCACAATTGACTGCCCCAGCTGTATCCTAATCTTCCTCAGCACCTTAATGAAGGCTGGGATCCAGCCACATGCCACATTGTTGTACTTCTCAAAACCTGCAGGATTCCTGCAGAGCTCTGAATATTTGCACCTAATAGTTTGTCTTTCTGAAGGGCCCTTTCCTCTCCCCTTTATCCCTGGCCATGTAATTTTCTCCATTCTGTGCTCTAATAGCCTTTATCTGCTCTCCTCTTGAATAACAGAAGGCCCTTAGAAAAATTTAATTTTTCCACTTATATAATTTTTGAAGTTTATGCCATTGTTTTATTCTCTAAATTAGTCAAAGGCATAACATTTTTTTCCTTCTGAGTTTCATTTTCCTTCTACTCCTTCTTGGTTCAAATTCCTTCATTCTGAGATAGATCCATTAGAAATACTCTTTGAAAATAGCCATCAGTAGTAAAACTGTCAGAGTCTGTATTTGTCCATCAGTACATTCTATTTGATCTTCAAAATGGCTGCAGAAAATGACCACATTTACAACATCCCCCACCATCATCCTAGGCCTCTTCAAATGGGCGATAGGAAGAGCTTGCTACCTGATCATCCTGCTTCTGCTCTTATCCTCTCAGTAAATATTTCTAATTACCTCCCAAAGATCCATTCTCTCCTCTTTTGTTAAAAATTATATTTTTTTATATTGGAGTGACATAGTAGTGAGGTAAAATATGGCAATTTCTTACCTCTCTTACAAATGAAGTGGTTGAGGAGGTGTTAGAGTTGTCTCTGGGTGAAGCTTTGGGGAAAGCTTGCCTTTGAAAGAGCCGATAAATCTGGAAAGAACATCATTTTTGTTTTTCTTCTTTCTGCATTTTAATGCCTATCATGTGAAAGTGGTAGCAAGAATTTCAGCAAAGTCTAAAAAGTAAATCCAGGTGAATTACTAAGAATTTGGTACTGATGTCTTTGAGTAATAGAGCCTATATTAGAAATCTCCTAATTGATACAATTTAAGACTACTGCTCCATAGCTGCCAGGGAAATACTTTGAAAATGTTAGATTGTAGGAGAAAACAGAATCATTTTTTCATATTTGCAGTAGGTAAAAATTGTTTATACGTTACTCCCCAAAACACTAACCAAAAAGGAAAAACATGACAAATTGAAGTACATTAAAATTAAAGACTTTTATCAAAGGATAACAATAGATATTGAAGACACGGGGGGAAGAAAATAGTTTCAACACATATATCTGACACAGAATTTACATGCAAGAAATATAAAGGACTTCTACAAATCAGTAAGAAAAATACTGCAACCCATTAGGAAAATGAGCAAAAGACTTAAAAGGTACTTCACAAAAGAGAGTATCTAAATTACATTTAAACATTTGAAATGTGCTAATGTGCTCAACCTTATTATTAGGAGATGGCTAATGACATGAATTGAAAAGTAAGGTAATGATAAAACAATATACATCCACCCGAATAGCTAAAACCAAGACTGATGGTACCAAGTATTGTTGTGTATGTGAAACACAGCTGGTAGAAGTATAAGTAGACACAATTTAGAAACACTGATTGGAGGCGCCTGGGTGGCTCAGTTGGTTAAGCAACTGCCTTCGGCTCAGGTCATGGTCCTGGAGACCCGGGATCGAGCCCCACATCGGGCTCCCTGCTCGGTGGGAAAGCCTGCTTCTCCTTCTCTCACTCCTCCTGCTTGTGTTCCCTCTCTAACTGTGCTTCTCGCTGTCAAATAAATAAATAAAATTAAAAAAAACAAAACACTGATTGGCTTATTGGCTAATGCTGAACATAATGAATATCTTATACATTAATAGCTCTACTCTAAGGTAAAATCCAATAGAAATGCATCTGTACTGTTGTAGGATGGATAATGCCCTCTAAGAATGTCATATCTTCCTCCTCAGGAAGGAAGTGTTACTTTACTTGACATGTGTTACCTTACATGACAAAAGAACTTAACAACTGTGATTAAGTCAAGGCTATTGAGATGGGAAGATTATCCTTGATTACCTGCATAGGCCTGATGTAATTTCGGGGGGTCCTTATAAAAGGATTGCAAGAGGAGTCAGAGAGAAGGCAAAGAGTGGAGTGATGCTGTTATAAGCTAATGAATACCAGCAGCCTCTGAAAGCCCAAGGAGAAAGGCATAGAATTCCTCTAGAGACTCCAGAAGGAACCAGACCCGCTGACATTCATATTCTTATCGAGTGCACTTCATTTCAGAAGTCTGAACTCAGAACTATGAGAGTAGAAACTTTATTTTCATTAATACCACATCGCTATGTCCAGATAATGTAAGTGCCCAATAACAAGCCTTGGGAATAAAATATGTGAATAATGAATGAATGCAAATATCTTTTATTCACTCTTACTTTAATGGGTAAGTTATCATGGTATAGAATTCTAGGTTGACAGTTACTTTCAGCATATTAAAGAGTTTTCTGGCTTCTCTCTTATCTTTCAATTCTTTCCTTTGCAACTTCAACTGGACATTCTAGCCACTGTGTCTCTGTATTACATGGATGGAGGTTCTGTATTTGTCCTGCGTAACTGACCACTCAGACCTGCACATATGCGCACAGGCTAAAGAATGTTTTTTATGAGACTTGTGATGCATAAGGTACTTTGGGAGCCTGATTAATTGACATTAGCAGGCCTCTAGGTTAAAACTGGCTCTTCTGGTCTGGACTGCAAGAGCTATAAATTTTGCCTTACGTCCTCTCCAGTTTCAGGCTGGGCTGGAATGGAATCGGGGAAGGGAAGCAAGCACACCTAGCCCAGACTCCTTGAATATGTACACATGATAACATAGGAATGCAGCTCACTCCAAATTGCACATATACAAGCAAATGTTTAACTTCAGACCGCATCCTTTGTCTTATAAATATGGCCCTTATGGGGATGGTCAGCTGGGAGTCTCACCTGAGAGGAGAACGTTCCCTCCCAGCTCTCTCAGTTGGGATCCCTGCCTGGTTGTCTCCACAGGGTTTCCCCAGCTAATGAGGCTGAGTGTCATAAGTAACCCAATTTTATGTAACTTTGTCTTATTCTCTTTACCACTCACTATTGCCCTCATCAATGAGCAAATTTCCCTTTTCTTCTTTCTGTTTCTATTAGATTTTTGTAATATTAATAAAGTTTTTTTCTCCTTCCAAACTGAGAGTACAACTGCATGAATCTTTTCTTTAGAACAGTCTCTAATCTTCTTCATTGCATCCATCTCTTTATTTCCTGATGCTGTTCTCTGGGTAGTTTGCTTAAATCTATATCAAGCTGATTAACCCTTTCTGCTTAACTCATCTATGTAGAGTGCACACATTGTAAGGAAAAATCTCAATGAATCACTACAAAATAAACATACCAAGTATATACTCTATAGCCACCACCTCAGTCAATAGGTAGAATTTTGTTGGCACTCAGAAGCCTTCTATCCCAATCACTATGACTTTCTTCCTACCTAGAGGTAACTGTTATTCCTTTAATATTTCTTTAGTGGAATTAACTGAGAATATCAAGGGGTTTACAGCAGATTCTCTTGTTTTAGTCTATGAATATTATAATTATGCAAAGAAATTTTTTAAAGAAATTTTTATTGATTATAGAATTTTAGGTTGTCAGTTATTTTCTTTTGGTACTTTAAAAATATAATTTATTGTCTTCTGTATTCCATTATTTTTATCAGAACGCCTATAATGAGTCTTATCCCACCAAGCTAGTCTCTTTTGCCTTTCTTATAACCAATTTTATGATTTAGTTCTCTTTCTTCATTTTTCATTTATTTCACTATGATATGCTCACGTATAACTTTCATTGTATTTATCATTTTTGGATTTTCTTTATTTTTTCATTTTTAAAAAAAGATTTTATTTATTTTAGAAAGAGAGAGAGAGCACAGAGAGCAGGAGGAGGGACAGAGGCGAGGGAGAGAGAGAGAATCTCAAGCAGATTCTGCTCTGAGTGGGGAGTCCAATCTGGGGCTCTATCCCACACCCCTGAGATCATGACTTGAGCTGAAATCAAGAGTCTGCCTCTTTACTGACTGAGCCACCCAAGAATCCCTCGTTTCTGGGTTTCCTAATGATACCTGAATGTATGCCTTGATCTCTTTTGCAAGTTTTGAAAAATCCATAGCCATACTCTCTTCAACTATTTTCTGCCCCATTTTTTCTTTCCTCTTCTTCTGAGACTTAAGTTACACATCTGTTCAAATTTTCATGTATCCCCTACGAATCTTCTAGGTAATTTTGTCTCTTTTTTCTTTCTCTTATCTCTTTACCTAATTCTGTACATTTTCTTCCAACCTATTTTCCAGGTGACTTATTCTTTTTTCATTTGCAACTAATTTACTATAAGCCCATATATGGAGTTATTCATATTCAGTTATTACGTTTTCTTCATATCTAGAATTTTCATTTGATTCTTTTTTATAATTTATACTTGTCTGCCAGTATTAACAATTTAATCTTTTAATTCCTTAAAAATATTAAAATCTGTTTTCATTAATTCTGTTATTAGGATTTCTAGTTTGTCTATTTCTGTTACCTGTTTTTCTCACAGTTGTGATCATGTTCTCTTGTCTCCCTGTATCTTGTTTATTTATTTTTTTTAAGATTATTTATTTATTTATTTGACAGAGAGATCAGAAGTAGGCAGAGAGGCAGGCAGAGAGACAGAGAGAGGAGGAAGCAGGCTTCCTGCTGAGCAGAGAGCCTGATGCGGGCCTCGATCCCAGGACCCTGAGATCATGACCTGAGCTGAAGGCAGAGGCTTTAACCCACTGAACCACCCAGGCGCCCCTCTTTATTTTTTAATGTGAACAGCACGTTTAATGCAAAGAATTATAGCTAATTTGGGGGTATGATTGTGTTATTTCCCATCAGAGAGGATTCATATATTTTCTTCCCTCTGATGGCTACAAATTTCAGATCATCTTAATTCAATCATTATTGGAGATGATTCTTATCTGGGATCCATTTCTTATAAAAAGTCTGTCTTGTAATGATAAACCCTCATTCCTAGGGTGTATTTCTTTATGATGCCAAACCCAAGTCCAAGATGTTTATCATAACCCTTACGTAGGGGCAGGCAGTGGACTCCAATTCTTGTTCCCTTGGAACCATGAATCTGTTTAAAAGCCTGCTAAGTTCCTGATTCTCTCAGATGCCACTGACATAATCATGTATATGTAAGTCTTCCTGATGCTTCTGAGAGGAACATGTGCATTAATAAAAAGTGGCCCCTGATGCAGATCTTTTCTGTCTTCTTTCTTTCCTCCCCCAGATCTTTGTCTTCTAATTTATCCCTGTTTTTTTAACCCTCATTTGGAATCAAGCAGATTTTAAAAAATATCTTGCTGGTTTCAATAGCTTTTCTTAGCATTAGGGTTGATCTGATTTATTTTGCTACAATTACTGAAAATGAAAATAAGAAGCAATTACTAAGGTTTTCATTTATATAAGGTTTATTTTATTCTCTTAAAATTTGCCTGTCCCTTTCCATAGTCTTCTCTTAGTATGCCTTACATTGCTTTCATGTATCTTTTTTATTTATTTCTTTTTTCTTTTTTTTTTTTTTTAAGATTTTTTATTCATTTATTTCACAGGAAGAGAGATCACAAGTAGGCAGAAAGGCAGGCAGAGAGAGAGGAGGAAGCAGGCTCCCTGCCGAACAGAGTGCCGGATGCAGGCCTTGATCCCAGGACCCCGAGATCATGACCTGAGCCGAAGGCAGAGGCCTTAACCCACTGAGCCACCCAGGCGCCCCATGTATCTTTTATTTTTATTCAAATATAGTTATTTTATAATTGCTACTCAATAACAACACTGTTAGAAGTTTTGGAGGATATAATTTGTGGGTTTTTAAAAAAGACAGGTCTGTGTTTGCATACTAGATATCTTTTCTTTTTAAGATTTATTTATTTATTTTAGAGAGAAAGGGAGAGAGAACATGTATAGAAGCAAGGGAGGAACAGAGGGAGAGAGTCTTCAAGCAGATTCCCTGCTGAATGTGGAGCTGGACCGGGGGCTCCATCTCATAATCGATGAGATCATAACCTGAACCAAAATCAAGAGTCAGATGCCTAACCAACTGAACCACCCAGACACCCCCTAGATTGACTTCTTCATCGTTGTGTGACCTTAGGCAATTTGCCTAAAATTTTAAGGTTAAATTTCCTTCATCTCCTTGAAATAGAAATTGTGTCAAATGTAAGTCCATAGTTGGTCGTGCAAGATCGATTTTTATTTTTATCTGTTTGGTTAATATAGAGGTGAGGAAATTTGGACTAATTTTTTTTTCTATCAAAATAAGTTATAAATGTTTTGTTTTGTAGGTCTAGAAATCTTTGTATTTTGGAGTTTTGTGTAATCACAATGATTCAATCTGACATTATCTTTGTAGATAGGACTTCAATCTTACTGCTGAGAAACCTGAGAGTTTTTGCTCCTAGCACTATGGAGGGCTAGATCTACTGCAAAATACGATGGACATAATGCAAATTTTTTTTAAAATTTATAAAGGAATTCCTCATTTTCCAAAAATAGAAAAAAAGAAAAAGCAGGAATCTGATGTGGTAAGCCAACACTATATTTGTGGCTGCATGAAGGTATCTTCTGATATGAAGAGGCTTGTGTTTTCATGGCTTCATAATGCCTTGTACCTATGCAAAGTGATTCCAATAGTCAGGTATATCAAAAGGATATTTTCTCAGTAAAAGGTTAAGCTAGAAGAGAAAATCTTCCCATAAGCAAAGAATGATGACAGGGTCACTTGTTCATCCTTGGTTCTAGTTCTGGGTAGGGCAAAAAGAAAGAATTTCTTAAGAATTCCTAAATACAACACTGACCTCTTGTGGAATTGTTATTTATATATAGTCAGTGCTAGGAATTAGAATTAGCATGGTCATGGGTACCTGATAGAAACAAATAAAATGGTTCTCCAGAAAAGTCCACATTTAACTCTAGTCCTACCATTATTTCCATAGATTCTGATTACCTGAGCTAAAAATTCAGAATTATAAAACATCTAAGAAACAAGCCATCATGAGTTAGAATTGGTATGAACAACAATAGAATTTGAAATCTGGTACAGCATCAATGGGAGTTTTTGTGTTGTTTCATTTCATTCTTCATTAAGATGGAACAGACTTAAGTATGCTTCTAAGACAATATCAAAAATAGATTTACATGGAAGAGTCAAGGGAAATAGTTGATATCCTAAGCACACCAGAAGAATTGAGAACAGAGGTCGAAGGAAGTGTGCCCTTTCATGCCTGAGGTAGGGAAGCTGAGGTTGAAATATGAATTAAAATCAGGGACAAGTCCTTCACTGATGTGTGGCTCAATTTTCTCAATGTAATAGAAAGACTGAAAGAAGTGAGAGTGAGCAGTGGAATTGAAAGCTTGAGGTCATGGGTAAAAGTTTAGATTTTGCAGGGAGGACAGGAAGATGAACAAGAGAAAGACTGGTAATCAGTGTGGAGTGCCTGAGTGTGGACTTGAAAATTTGAGCTATATTAATTTTGTGAGGCTCTGGCATTTTCTGCCAGGTGTGGAAAGATAGAAGCTGTAAAACCTAGTTACAACCAAAGGCATATTTAGAGCAAGGGTGAATGAGTAACTGCAATTCTTGCACTGAGAAAAATAAGAAATTCTATTTGATATTCAGATTTCAAGAAGGAAGGATTTGTGTATAGGAATTTTGAAAGCTTTTGCTGAAGTTGAAGTAATTAAAATTTTAAAGTTTTTGTGCTACAAAGAGTAAACATTAGCTACCCAAAAATTTATTTACATGAACAGATACTGGACAAATGAACTCTTACTGAATTTCTTTACTTTTACGTGATTATATTCATTGCAACAAATTCTAAATTGTCTTTCCTCTTTGCAAAGCATGAAACAACAACAACAAAAAAATCAACCTTAAGACTCTTTTAAACCATATATTCAGAAACTGGTTGGCTATTATGCATGTTAATTTGGAATCTCGACAGCCAAAGAACAAGTACGTGTATGAATTTTAAGTGTTTTCCCCCATCGTTATTTTAATGCTACGGAATCATTCACTCTGTTAGGTGCTCTAATCATTTATTGATTTTCTGGTAACTAGCATGGCAGCAGCAACAAAAGCCATACCACATTTCTGTCTAGAATTGCTGCTGTATCATAGCACCTGCTGTGAGGAAAATTAAGTATAGATGAGAGATCTTTGTTGATTTTACTCCCAGCAGGTTGCACATGAAAAAAAAAAAGTACTTTGGTCCAGGACATCCCGAAACAAGAGAAAAATAAGGAGAAATGAAGGGGATCAGAAGCAATAAAAGGCAAAATAAGGTGGAAAGGTAAATAAGGTAAGACATAATTTTTAAAAATTGTGAAATTCAGAGGCTGAGAAGAAAAGGCATTCCCAATATTGGTTTGGTAAGAGAGCTGGGCATGGGAAGTACCCATCGTCAAAAGAAGTCAGGAGCTGGTCTGATTCCAGTGCCCTTGGCATCTCACACTGTTCTTTGGCAAGCGAGTCTTCTCTGGAGGCTGCTAACTGCTAAGTACTCCTCAGGGGGAGTTTATGAAGAGCATTATGTAATATAGAGCCCTGTTTAACTTAGTTGCTGCATTCCATTTTGCTACTAAGGATTTCATAAGTTGCCAATATATTCTCTTTGTTATTTTAACATTGTACTGTTTGTTTGGGAAGACAATTAGAATTAGAATGAGGTGTATTTTAGGCCTGACTAAAATAATGTCAGGGCCAAGAAACTTCTCGCCAAAGTCTCATTGTTTTGAGTTAGCCTAGGAAGCCCAAGGAAGCTACTGTTTCCAAACCACCCACTTGTTATATGCTACTCCCTTGACAGCTCGCTACTTCAGCCATGTACTCCCTGCTTCTGTTTTTGCACCCAATGTGGAATAACTGAAAATGAACAGAAAACATGCTCACTGAAAATATGGTTAAAGGATGTAAGTTTTTTATTTATGAATGTGACAAAGGTAATAGCTTCTTATAAAAAATAGTGTTCTAAAATAAATAGAATCCAAAGACAAAGTACAATAAGCATCTCAGTGTTTCAACTTTACATGATAAATCCCTAATGCTTTATTTTACAGGAAATCCCCTTAAATCCTCGTCCAGAGGCTGCATGAGTATCTACTTTTTCTCCATTTACAAATAGTACATGAGATAGGTAGATCTAGATAATCCCGAGAAATGCACTCAAATGCAGACTCCATGAAGGCAGAGACCATATTTAACTTATTCAGTTTTGGATTTCTAGTTTCTAGCACATGCCTACCACACAGTAATAGCTCCGGCAAATATTTGTTGAATAAATGAATAAATGCAAATTAGTTAGGGTGATCAGGAAATCTAGATCTTTCCCATTACCCAGATGTGTCCTAATCCTGAGAGACCTGAACAATCTCAGTTGTGAGGCTAACAGTCTTGCCTTTTAGAAATAATTGGAATGGAAAATGTTTCACTTTTTTCCTGAGGCCTGTTAACTGTGTTGAATGACCTAAAATGTGAAATTTATAATTGAGAATATTGGCAGCTATTTAGATTGAAAACAAACTATATTCAAAATACTGACCCGCAGGGAGAAAATTGATATACTTTTATTAACTTCTTTTTTTTTAAAGATTTTATTTATTTGACAAAGAGAGAGATCACAAGTAGGCAGAGAGGCAGGCAGAGAGAGCAGAGAGCCCTCTGAGGGCCTCAGTCCCAGGACCCTGAGATCATGACCTGAGCCGAAGGGAGAGGCTTTAACCCACTGAGCCACCCAGGCACCCTTATTAACTTCTTAAGCCAGGCTTGTTTTTAATGTGCCTTGCATGTCTAAAACATAGACTCTTTCAAACTTAACTCTAAGTTATAATGCATATAACCTAAATATTGTCTCAACTAAGAAATTTTTGATCAAAGTAACAAGCTATTTATTACCTTATTTCAGTGTAAGGTAGATGGACCCCAGAGACTAATCCCATGGTAGCAACAGACTTTGAGTAGTGTAGATTCTTTTCCTTCTATTTCTGAAGAAAGATCATGAATGGCAAGACAGCTGTAAACAATAGTAAACTATTCCCTTACAACATAGTTTAAAATGAAAGAGGAAACATGTCAGAATATTATTAGTAGCATGGGTTGCAATCTAGGATGTATGCCAGGAAGTGACCTTTCCATTTGGAATGAGTGAGCTAAACGTAAAACATATTGATTAAGACCATAGACTCTGGAACCAGACTAAGGTGCTTATACCCTGGCTACACCACTTAGTGGTTATGTGATTTTAGTAATACTTAACCTTTCTAGGCTTCAGATTCATATGTAAAATGGCAGTAATAAAATTACCTATGCAACAGTGTTGTTGGAAAAATCAAATGAGTTAAGATGAAGTTCCTAGAGAGTGCCTGGAGTGTGGGGAGCCCGGAACCTAGCGGTGTCAATAGTTGAGGTGTAGCGTCTGGACTCACTAGCTCGGACTTTCTTGGCCAGTCAGGTTAGAGTTAAGGAGTGAAACTCCTGGTACCTGCCTATTCGGGCTCCTAATGAGCAATGCTAGCGCGCGTAGGCTAGAGGCAGCAAGCACGTAGGCAGCGGTAGCCACGTAGGCAGTTTTACTATTATTTACTATTATGGGGTCTTAATCTTACCTAGGGCCCCTCCCTTGGTGTTTACCTCCTCAGAGAATTAGTGATGTAGTGTAGGATGAATAAAAGGAATCAGTGTCATGGGACTTGGGCATGATCAGGGGTATGCATAGAAATCATGATATTAAGGAAAATATGTAACCTTGTTATTGTCACCGCTCCTTGTTCGATTGAGCACAGTCTACTATAAAAAGCTTTGTAACCCTGAATAAAATCAGCATTGCTTGGACATTATCCACTTTGTCCCTCCTGTCCCCATCTCTTTTGTTCTTCATCTTGTCTTTGTCTTTGTTTTCCCATCTCCTCGCCCTCAGGCTCGGCTAAGGCCGAGACCCTGGGGTATCATTAGTGCTAGGTAAGTGTTTAGTTTCCCATTCTTTTTGATAAAGGAACACGTAGAGCTTTAATTATCTTTTGGAGAAACTTCTATGAAAGGGAAGAATGACACATAACCATGTCAACATTAATTCTATCAACACCTTTGCTGTATTCTCTGTGCATTTGGGCAATCATTTTACTACTGTTTCTGTCGTATGATGACTTTATTTCAGTAGATGTGGAGGAGATTTTGAGAATTCTTTGGAAACCAAACTCCTCAGTGTGGCTTAGACTAATATAATTGATTTGAGTAGTCACCCCCTTGAATAGCAGTCAGCCCCTAGGAGTCTAGCTGTCCATCTCTAACTTCTTTGCTGAGACCTGATTTTCCAGGTAGGTGACAGTTTTGGATGGGATCCAAGATACCTCCCAAGCTTGTTCTCTCTAATATGTGGCTACATGTGCCCACAGCAAGCAAACATGCATCTTTAGGCATGCTAACTCCAAAGCAGGAAAGAGTACCTCTCCTTCTTGCCATCACCAAAGTGACCTGCTGGTGTGCTCTTATCGTCCAGAGTTCCTAAGCAAGATGCAGTCATCAGTCCACGTGGTCCTCCTAACTCTGGGGCACATATCAAGGTCTCTGAGTGCAACTCCTGAAGATCCTCTGTATCCCACCTTGCCTCACAGCATCCCAGCAGCTCTCCCCACAAAAACCCTTCTCCTAAGTCCTTTCTCCATTTCCACTGCCAACCCACTTATACTTTCTGCATGAGATTTAGAGTTGTCTAATTTTCCACCACATCACTTTGAAATATTTAAGTTCTACTGGATGTTGTCTCTTAACTAATTTTAATATCTAGTGTTTATCATATCTTGGTGCCTCAGCTAAAATTTCCTGTTTGTCCTTTTACAGAAGCAAAGTTTAATTCTATGAGGGCATTAATGAGAGATTTTTTTAAAAGTTTTTTTTTTTTTTTAGTCTGAAATTTCTGTTTCCTGAAAGTTCTTTTTTGCAGCATATGTTGTTGTTGTGTTTTTCATCCTGGGCCCTTCCCTCAACAGTCTGGTGGCCCCTGACTGCTCACATTTCAGAGTGAGAACAAGTAGGGGACAGGAAGCCTTCTTTGCATGTCTGTAGACTGGGCGATTGACTGGTGGGTTTCTCTGTAGTGTGATCCAGCCAGGCAGTTTCACTGAAGAACACTAGTCATAAGGGATCTGTTAGGGCTTTCCTCTAGGGATGGTCACCCCAAGAAAGAAATCCCCCAGTCTCCTGCTTTCGAGTTATGAATTACTGAAACCGGATTGTCAGTTTTCTCCAAGCCCAGAGGTAGAGGGCTTTTTGGGTTTCACCACTTATAATGTAGTACTTGACTAACACAATCTGTGGAATGAGCCCTACCATTTTTGTAGAAGTGACATTTAGATGAGAACATGAAGATTTAGTCAGATGACCCATATAGGGAGTAGAAAAGTCATTGGTTTAGCCATGCGCCCAGCATAACTGAAATCCTTGAGCAGGAATATATTGTTTGGTAAGTTGAAAGATTTGAGGTGTTATAAAAACCCAATGGGCAAACAGAGCAGGTAAGTTGGAGTAGAAGTGTTGGACAGGGCAGATTGTGTAAGTTATTAAAGGTCATATTTAGAATTCTGGATTGATTCTCAGTGTAATGGGAAGCCATACAAAGATGTTAAGAAGAGTGGCATGGTTGGTACTGGGTTTCTAATAAAATAACTCTGGCTGTTGTGAGGAGAATGCATTTTAACAGAGGAAGCTTGAGTCAAAGAAGAGTTAAAGGCCCTTGGGAACTAGAAGTTGTTGCTGTAGTTCAGAGTGCTGACCTGAAAATGAATGCCAAGGATGGACTTCCAATCCCAGTAAGTGCTGAGAACTGGACTGACCATCCCACACATAACAATTATAATACATACACGTGTGTGTATACATATATGTGTTTGTGTATATATAATTTGAAGACATCGAAAAATGGCCAGAAGCAGGCAGAACTTAGAGAGAATTTAATCCTTAAAAGAAGACACTCATATACACTGGTGAAATTCACATTTATAGAATTTCTTTAAACACAATTTTTATGCCATCTGCACGATATAGAATATCTACACTTAAACTGAAAGGCAGAATTCTTCTGGTTTGAGAAATAACAGGATGGAGTTTGAGAATTCTAGAGTGACTGAAAATTTAGAAGAACTTCCTGCAAAGGAGAAATTTATAGAGAGGGAGACTAAAAACATGAAGATGAACTCTCTTCAAGTCCTTGGCTGACTTCTGAACCATGTATGCATGGGGAGATGCCAAGAAATCTATTAGAAAGTAAGAGCTGAAAAGATGGCAAATGGATAGAAATTTTAGATGTTTCTCAAATCAGAGAAGACAGAGTCCAGAGATTGAATCCTTTAAAATTAGGGAACTTGGTAAACCCCATGGATTTTTCTACCCACCCACCCCTGCAAAGCGTAACACTAAGCCTTCACAGATTTTAAATAATCATCCAGTAATTAAACTTCCTTCCAGAACAGAAACCAATACTTTATGGGGAAAAAGAATACATTCCAGCATTTCTACAATGAAACACAGTATCTAATCTATAACACAAAGTTTTAGACATGCAAAAAAAAATAAAAGAATATGGCCCGTAATCAAAACAAAAAAGCAAATGAATCAAACTTTAAACTTGATTTTGTAAATATGTTAAATGACCAAAAGGGAACAATAGATATAAAGAGTGAATAGATGAGACATCTCAGTAAATGTTGGTTCACAACCTAGGGAGTTCCCAGGGTGAAATTCAAAATGAGCCCTCATTCACATAAGGCAAGCAGAGACCAAATAAAGAGGCAGACCACCCCAGGTGGGTAGATGGCAATTTTAATAAGCTCCTTGGGCATCTGAAAGATGAGTAGATGTCCATATCCACCCGCCAGAATCTAAAGTTTATATAGAAGTTTCAGTGGGGTTCAATCATATTCAGTCCAGATAGTTTCAACAACACATTCCTCTCACAAGCCTGTGTCCTTGCAGTGGCCCCTAGAATGAAAACAGTGGTTGGGATGTCAATTTCAAGGACAGGGAAGGTAATGAAGAGCTTCTGATTGCCTGGATCCAGCTCATGAGTCAACTAGCAGTTATGCCTTTTTGATGACCTCCTGTAATAAAAAAAAAGAGAGAGAGAGTGAGAGAGAGAGAGTGAAAATCTATTAAAAAAAAACCTAACCATTTTAGAATTGAAAAGTATAGTTTCTGAAATGATGAAAATTTACAGACTGGGCTTAACAGCAGATTGGAGGAAGCAGAAGAGAGTCAGTAACTAGAAGACAGGTCAATAAAGATTACACCATCTGAAGAAGAGAAGGAAAACCAACATTGGAGAAAGCAATAACAGAGCTGCAGTGGCCTATGGGATGATATCAGGTGAAATAACATATGACTAGTTTGAATTTCAGAAAAGAATGAAACACAGAATGGGGAAGAAAAATATTTGAAGAAACGATGGCTTCAAGTTAGGTGAAAAACATCATCTGGCAGATCCAGGAAGCTCAGCATTTGCCAAAAGGGGTAAATATACAAAGGGGAGTCACACCTCAGGTGCATCATAAAAATGTTGAAAAGCAAACACAGATTTCCGTCACATTGTATACACAGGAATGGTAATATGAACCTTTGCTGCCTTCTGAAGACAATAGAATGGTATCTCCAAGATGCTGAAAGAAAAATAAAATAATTGCTGCACTAGGGTTCTCTACCCAATGAAAATACTCTTAAAATACAAAGGCAAACAGAAATATTTTCAGATAAATGGAAGCTCAGAGAATTAGTTCTCATTAGGTCTGTACTTTCAAGAAATATTCAAGGCTGGTCTTCATGCCAGAGAGAAATAACACTTGATGAAAACTGAATCTACTGGGAAGAAGGAAAGAGCAAGAAATGGCAAACATGTAGGTAAATATAAAACATTTACTCTTTTTTTTCTACTCCTATTTTCTACATAAGATAACTGACTGAGTTTCATGACATGTATAACAGAAGTAAAATATATAAAAACAATAGCAAAAGAATAGGAAGTAGTTAAGTGGAATTTTCCTCTCACAAGATTGTTAATTTTACATGAATTAATACATTATTAAGACTAAGATTGTGATGTTAATCTCTAGGATAATGACCCAAAATAGTACAAACAGATACAGCTAAAAAGTCGATATATGAGTTAAAATGAAATACTGAAAACTATTTGGTAACTCCTCTTATCCCCCAAGTCAGGACAGGAGGAACTGAGAATCAAACAAAACAAAACAAAACAAAACAAAACAAAAACAAAAACAAAAACCAGGATAAATAGGAACCAAGCAGCAATGTATCCATAACTGCATTAAATGTAAGTGGTCTACCAGACCAGTCTAAGGGCAGAGCTGATAACAGGAGAAATGAAACTGAAGGATGAAAGGGTGAGATGGGTTGGTGATAGATTCTGGCTAAGGTAGAAAGTATGTATTGTTAACAATATCTGATATAAAGTGATATTTCTCTATTTTATATGTTAGAACTTTCACCGATTTATCAGGCCTAACGTTAGAGCCACAAACAGAGCTCGCCATCACTAATGGTTTACTTTCTTCCCTGCATTGCTGGAGACTAAAGCACCCACCCAGGTACTAAATTATCTCTTTCTTTTGGGTGTTTACTGTCTGGAAGGCATTGAAATACCTCAAGAATAATAAAACAGGAGAACGGGGGCTGATACATCCTTAGTTATTTCTTTCTAGATTTATTACTTTCCTTTATATCATCCAACACAATGTAGTCTGTATCTATTTTTAATGACACCCAGGGGATAAGATTCCTCTTGGCAACTTAGAGCAGTGCTTAGCAAGTTTCTCTGGAAAGGAATGTTTTATATGTAGCATGAATCCTTTGTGTTGCTCTTTGAGTTTATTTAAGTAAATTAAGAATTTGTTGAACACCTTCTATGTGCAGTACACTGAGGGATGACAATTAAAAGCAAAAACAAGGGGTGCCTGGGTGGCTCAGTCGTTAAGCAACTGCCTTCGGCTCAGGTCATGATCCTGGAGACCCGGGATCGAGCCCCACAGCAGGCTTCCTGTTTGGCTGGAAGCCTGCTTCTCCCTCTCTCACTCCCTCTGCTTGTGTTCCCTCTCTAGCTGTGCTTCACTCCATCAAACAAACAAACAAACAAACAAACAAATAAATAAATCTATCTTTAAAAAATAGGCAAAAACAAAAAAAGTGTCTCTATTTCTTACTAAATTTAAATATATGTGTGGGCAGAGCTATATACATATTCAAGTAGTTAATTAAAAATATAAGAAATATGGAAAATATTAATTGACTAGCAAAGATAATAAATGCAATATAAATCCCTAAGAAATATAGATAACTGTGAGATGGGCTAGTTAGGGACAACTTCAGAGAGAACATAAGAATGTCCCTTACCCTGAAGTCAAGATAGGGTTCAGACTGATGGGGAAAAGGATGAGAGCTCATTCCAAGTAAAGAAAATTGAGGAACAATGCTGTGTGCTAGTAGGTCTACACCTTGTGCTTGAAAACAAGGGGCCAACAAATCCAACTACAGCAGAGATTTTGAGTGGCCAGGCACCAGGGCCTAAGACAGGACAGGCAGGCTAGGCAGAGCTAATGGAAGATGGTGGATATTGGTTAAGTTATTTTGACTATCACCAGGAAGCCATTGGCTGTAGGTGGAGAGAAATGTAATATGGTGGAGACAGTATGAAATTAACCTAGCTTTGAAGAGTTTCCTGGTTCAGAGGCAAGAAGATTCCTCTTGTTTTGACTTAAGTAAAGTCAGAGGAAGATTTGAGTAAAGCAGAGTTACATGTGAGAAAAGAGTAAGTACATTTACTATAGTCCACTTTTATAAAACAGATAAGAAAATGCTAATATTGTTAATTGTGGAACCATTCCAATAACACCATTACACTTGTTGAGTATCTGTGAACTTTAGCTCAAGGAAATTTATGTGACCTTAGTTATGATCTTTTAGTAATCATACAGTTATGTCTTCTAATAGCCTAGAACTCAATTTAGATAAATTGCCCTGGGTCCCCAGAAGGGCTCAGAATTTAAATGTCTGTCACTGCTGTGACTTTATTTTCTCTCCTTTGTTCATGGGGCATAGACAATTTCTATAGAAATGCAATTTTTTAAATAAAAATGAATTAATATTGCCTCTATAGAGGTTTTCATTCTGTATTTCATTTTGGTTTCAGGCTTATTTCAACCTTCTTTGTGATAAAGTGAAGGCACATTTTTATCTTTACTTATTTGCTGTGGAAGATTTATGTAATTCAGGTACCAAAATATCTAGAGCACCTGAATGAATATGAAAACTTTAGAGTGCTAATTGGCAATATGGTACATCACCAGATAAGCACATCAGATGGAGTTCTTAGAGAGAAATATCAAAAACCCTTTTGTTCTACTTTTCTTGATAACAGCTTTATTTGTTATGAAATGCTGTGGATTGGGTCATAGGCTGAATTGCGATGGAATTAGAGAAGATATTTTAATGTGTAAAAAAGTTAGAGAAAAATTTATTCTTTTGAGCTTTTCTCGTGGTATTGTATCATTTGTACCCATGATGCTAGTGAGTGCCAGTCAATGAAATTCCCTATGAATTATTCTCTGCCTTGCTTATGTATCCCTGGTATATCAAGAAAGCTATCAACGTCAAAGAGGACCCTGGCAGCAGGATGGAAGAGGACTCTGAAATTTGATGATGCAATGACACTACCTGTTAGATCATTTCAGGGAAAGATTTGGTAATAGGCTGGATATGATTTATTTAGTACTATGATGGGTGAAGATGTTAGGAAACCATTTAATTCTGATTTATTTTTAATTTATTGGTTTGAATCATATGTGTTATTAAGATTTGGTAAATGCAGAGATCATTTAATGTTATCCAGAATTCTACAAGCCTAATGCAATTTGAGGACATTAGCGATGGTCAGAATTACTGACCTTTTAAGAACGAATCATTGTATGCTTCAAAGTAATTTTATATGTAGAACAGAGTCAGTGATTATTAAGAAGTAGCTTTTGAATTATTTTCCTGGTCACACATAAAACTTAGCTTTAGACCAACCATTAAAAGAAATCAGGGAAAATTTTCCCACAAAAAGTAACCTGCTTATTAGAATCTGGACAAAACCTTGGCTAGGCCATTTCCACCATGGGAAAATTCCAGGATAATTATTCTCCACTAACTTTTACGGAGTGTGGAGAGGGTAGCCATTCAGAGATGGAAAAGGATTATTTTGTCCTCCGTCCTCCTGCTGAGATTTCACACGAATAAATTTTTAGTTTGCATGAAATGGAAGAACCCCATGTGTAAATACGAGAGATGGATATCCAATATTCACATGTTGACTTTTATCTGCATCTCACAATGGTTTATATATGTCTCAGTTTGGCATGGCTCTATTTCTGGCTATTTTCACTTGCATTTGCAAGTGTTTGTGTATGTCTGGGTTTCTGATCTCAAGAATACTGTGCTTCCTTGTTTTTTCTCTCTTTGCAATTTCATGTGGCTTATGAATCCTTTTCGCATATATTTTGTCTACTTATTTGAAGTAGCATATTAACAAAAGGCATTCAAAAGAATTACTATTATAGATATTATAAAATAGCTCCAAATACTCGATTTAGTATGGAGTTGGCAGAGGAAACAGAACCTGCTTTGTATTCTCTTCAAAAGAGTGGAGTAGTCCTGAGTTTGAGTGTAGCAGAGCAAAATCATGATAAGATAGGGAGAAAAAAATTAGAGGAGCTTCTCATTACTTACATTTTTCTTGTCCTTGGTCTAGCCTTCCAGAGCAAATGTGATACAGTATTACTATGATGCCTGTTCGTAATTGAAACCTATTATTTTATTGTGGTTGCATTTAGGCACATGCAATCAAATCCTATCCTGTCAACTGATGGTAATCTAGGGGAGGTGGGTGGGGGATGCGGGATGGGTTAAATAGGTGATGGGGATTAAAGCAAGTAGTTGTGATGAGCACCGAGTGATGTATGGAATAATTGAATCACTATATTGTATATGCAAAACTTCTATAAAACTCTATGTTAGCTAACTGGAATTAAGATACAAACCTCAAAAAAATCCTATCCTGTTGTGAACACGGATACCCAAGTTTCTATCTTACCTCTGAATGCATTATACACTATATGAGAGTTCAGCCACCTAAACAGTGGGAGTTACGGTGATCATGTCTCTTCTCGAGGATAATTAGGAAAATGGATTGCCACTTGGCCCAGTGTCTAAGGAAAGGGATGCCAGCTTTTACTTATTTTAGAATTCTAAGTATCTGTTGGACTGCAGCGAGGGCACTGTTTGGGAGTTAAAATTCTTTATATTTTTTCCTAAATATGACACCTTTCTGTCAGATGGCCTAAAAATATGTCTAATACCACCATGACTTTGCTTCATTGCGTCCTCTGGAGGCTAGACAGTTGCAGGTGATTGTGGAATGACTCTAATCCTGAAATTTGTGGTTGAATGCAAAGTAGACCAGAGTTTAGGGAGGGGTTAATGAAAAAAAAAGGAGAAAAAAATGAAGTTTGCCTACCAAGAATCAAAGACAGTAAGTGTTTGTGAAAATGTCATGTCAGCAAGACAGATTTGAAGGCTAGAAAGTAGGCAGTGGTCACTGGTCATAGAAAACTTCAGTATATTTAAGGTTGGATTTCTTCTCCTGGTACATAAGGGATAGTATTAACAAAACATTCTTTCTTGTGGGATGGACATATTTTTCTTTGATTTTCTTCTGATCCTCATGCAATTTCTAATTACAACCAAAAAATTTAACTGGCTGCTATGTTCTGTTCTCTACTGGATAATTTCAATCCCTGAACACTAAAAATGGTTTACCCAAAGGTGTGTGCACAGAGGAACCTGTAGAGACATACAGAAAGCCTGTAAATGAGGCTCTAGGAAATGGCCAAGGTATACGCCATCTGGTCTCTGTTCTCCTGAAGAGTGTGGTTTATCAGGACGCAGCATGAGGGACTTCAACCCCCACACTTGGGTGGTAGGCGAGAAGGCAAGAGGTTTGAACTCCTAGATATTCCTATTCTGTTGTAAATGATTATTCCAGCCATAAAAAATAAAAATAGTACATTGCCTGTGAGAGACAACTGGTTTCAAAATATTAGTTATAGAGGATGCTGTTTATTTCTATTTTGAATTACTGTTCCCCTTTTCTTGACCCTATTTATCTTATATAAATTAGGGAAGTAACCAATTTACATTATAGAATTTTATTATTTTATTTTATTTTATTTATTTTTATTACATTCAGTTAGCCAAATATAGTATAGAATTTTAAAATGGTATTGTGAATGCATGGCTAAGTTCCATTTAGGGCCTTTCAAGATCGCTGCCTTGGTTAGCTTTAGGAAATAACTGTCCCTAGGTGGCAGCATTTCAAGCCTTTGTAGTACGTATTTGTGCATAAGGGGCAATATAGAGGACAGTAGGAGAAGGAAAGGAAATGGGAAGTAGGGTACTTCAGGGAGAGAAATGAAACATGAGGGACTTTGGACACAGAAACAACTGAGGGCCTTGGAGGGAGGGGATGGGGGGATGGGAGAGCCTGGTGGTGGGTACTGAGGGTACCTATTGCATAGAGCACTGGGTGTGGGAAATGGGCAATGAATCTTGGAACACTGAAAAAATAAAATTAAAAAGAATGTATAGGACGAGGTGGCTTGTGATGACTTGAGGGGGAACTGCCTAGTTCCTAGTTTGCTGAGAAAAATCAAGGACTTGTTCAAGTTTTAGGACATATTTGACATTAATTGAAACCAAACTGGCAGAAAAATAACTGCCAATGAAATAAAATAAGACTGGGGGTGCCTGGGTGGTTTAGTCAGTAAAGCGGGTTAAGCATCTACCTTCTGCTCAGGTCCTGATCCCAGGGTCCTGGAATCTAGCCCCGCACTGGGCTCCCTGCTAGGTGGGGAGTTTGCTTATTCCTCTCCCACTCTCCCTGCTCATGCTCTCTGCCTCTCTCTCTCTCTCAAATAAATAAAGAAAATCTTAAAAAAGAAAAAGAGAGAGAGAGATAGAGAGAAAGAAAGAAAGAAAGAAAGAAAGAAAGAAAGAAAGAAAGAAAGAGAAAGAAAGAAAAGACGGCGTTTTTGTTCACAGCTGGGCTTTCTAAGGATCATCAGGGTGATTCCCCATCCATCACAGCATCTAGCATCTACCACTCCAGGCATCCTTCTCAGAGTGTGTGAGTGCCATGAGCATTCTCTGCTGCAGTGTCTGTGTGGCCCCTTCACCTTAGCAAAGGGGAGGAATTAGGACCTGGCGCTAGCTGCATGCCCCGAAAAATACCAGGTTGGTTGTCTGTCATTACTACTAACATGTATTGACTGCTTGTTGTGTGCTAGCTTCACTTTCTTTACATATGCTCACAGTAACCCTGACAGGTAAGCACTGCTACCCTCCACCTTGCAAATGAAGAACTAAGACAGAAAGAGGGTAAGTGATCTTGTCCAAGGTAACATTGCTAGAAAAGTGGCAAAACTGAGGCTTGGAGTCAGCCATCATGCTCTGGAGACTTTGCACTGATCTAGCATGTTCTACTGTATAGTCCTGAACTAGAGAAAAGGTCTGGAAAGAGTGAGAACAGTATAGTAACCAGTGTAGTGTAGCTTTTATTGGGTTTAAGGGGAAAATATCACTTCTTTATGCTCAAGGCTCTGCAGGGGATCCTTCTGAATGTTTGGCATCTACTTTCCGACCCAGTAGTTCAATTCAACATACATTTATCGAGCACCTCTTATGATCTAGAATCATGTAAGGCACCAGGGACAGAAAGGCAGATAAGATACAGATAAAACTACATACTAAATCTCAGAAAGGTGTTCTTTATTTTGTAAGTGTCCTCTGATGGCAATTCTTCACTGATGTCCTTGAAGGAGTGAAATGACACAGTAAGAATCCGAAGCTCCAAATGCATGCTTATTTCTTAGTAGAGGTCAACTTCCCTTTTTGTGGACATTTCAAGTTATTCAATGAAATACAACTGAAGATGTACATGTCAAATGAGTCTGATTCACAGTGTCCTCTCTGGCTGTCAGTAGTAAGCCATGGTTGCTGGAAGCTGCTTATTAACCTACTGACTCCAAGTGACCTTCTCAGACCAGGAACATGCAATAACTTTAATGGAAGGAAAAGAATGAACTCTTTTTTTTTTTTTATCTCTGTATATTAGACCATTTTTGCTTTGAACTCTGCTTCACTTGTCTTTTAAAATAGTAAACAACATGTAGAAAAATCTTTCACCTGTTAAACAGTCCTACAAAGATGGCATGGCCATCCTGCCTCTCTAGTGATGTGGACATCCTCTGAATTAGGACCATCAAATCCCATGAATTAGTTGAAATATATAAACAGAAACCCCATCCATTAGCTGCTTAGCAGCCACTGAAATTCTTGATTCTGTGATTATTTTCTATAGGTAGCTTTCAGAATTAATTAAGAATTAGAAAATGTGAAAAGAAAATGTGTGAACTTCACAGGTTTTCATAAGATGGACTTCAAAAGACTTCTTACCTTCATCTCTAATATCTACGGGTTAAGTGGCACATTTTGAGGGAAAAATAATTTGGGGCCATGTTATTATCACCCCAAGTATTTATGATAATAACCACAATAACCAGTAGGTATGGTGCCAAACCCTATGCTAAGTGTTTAACAACGTATCATCTCATTTAATCCTCCCAAACAACGATTTTTCATATAAGAAAACAAACAGGGCTCAGAGAGGTTACTTTTCCCAGGTCACATAGCTAACGCGGCAGAGTGGAGCTACCCACCTGGGAGATTTGTCTAAGTCCATACTCATTGCTACCTTTTCATAGTTTCTAACAAAGCCACTTTATTTATTAACTCTAGTTAGTGCCCACTCAATCAGCATATCACAGCCACAAGCCATTCCCAAATCCCTGAATTTTTATGGATTTATTGTGAGAAATAAATTCATCCCCTAAATTATATACCATCACTTCTCCAGATACCTTCATTTTACAGCTTGTCATAGTCATTATTTTACCTTCATTTGTGCTGTGGATTTCACTAGTGTCAGTATAGTTATCTGCTGATGAAACAAATTACTCCAAAACTCTGTGGCTTGATGCAACAATCATCCCTTAGTATGTGTCCTGGTTTCTGAGGGTCAGGAATTCAGATAGAGTGCAATAGGGATAAATTATTTCTGCTCCATAATGTCTGAGGCCCAAGCTGGGGGTGGAATCTTCTGAAGGCTCGCTCACTCTAGTGTCTGGCAGTCGATGCTGGCTGTCGGCCAAGGGCCTAGCTGAGGCTTTTGCTGGAATATCTATACATAGCCTCTTTATCAGTCCTGGGCTTTCTCACAGCATGATGGCCGGCATCAACAGAAATGTCTCTCTCAAGACAGAGAGCACCAATGCAAAAGTCAAATTACCTTTTTTTTTTTTTTTTTTTTTGAGTGAATGCTGTGTGTGCATGCATACAATTTTATTAAGGTATAATTCATATACAGTTCACCCATTGTAAGTGTACTGAATATCTTTCAAAGTCTATACCATTAGCATTTATATAAATGGATGCTAATGCTGGGTTATTGATAAAGTGAAGATAATTAGGTGTTCTTGAAGCATTCCATAAATCATCTCACCATCTCCGATTATAATTGCATTATTTGAAAATATGGTCCTTGATAGGAGAAAAAGCATGTTGAGTGCCAGGGCATTACACATACATATATACTCTATGTGTTCGTCAGGAACTTTCTGTATGCAAGTGACTACCCCAAGAATAGTTACACAAAAGAGCTCATAAATGTGACTTCTATTGTGCTAGAGTGATGAGTTCCAGCTGTGAACACTATTGATGGGCTCTCCTTTATTTGTTCCTCCCACTTCATTGCAAATAAAACCCTGATTTTGTTCAGATATATGACTGAAATGTGAGCAGGAAAGGTGGAATTCTGCTCAGGCCCTCTAGCTCCAGGGAATCAACAGTAAAGTGAAGCCGACATTCTTCTTTCATGCCTTGGGAGTTGTGGTGTGAAGGCAAAATGCTTGAAGGTGTGATAGCCATTTTGTGATCATATGGGGAAAGCCAATAAAGTAACAGAGAAGGCAACCCAGAGACCTGACAGTTTTGAGCAGCTATAGTAACCAATTCTGAAACTTTTATTTCTAAGAGTCTTAATAAGATACATAAATGTCCTGGATGTTCAAGCCACTTTAGAATAATTCTTTTTTTTTTTAAGATGTATTTATTTGAAAAAGAGAGAGAGGGGGGCAGAGGGAGAGGGAGAGAGAAACCCAAGCGCACTCTGCTTCTGAGCAAGGAGCCTGATGCGGGTCTCAATCCCATTATCGTGAGATCATGACCTGAGCAAAAAAACCAAGAGTTGGTCTTAAAGGACTGTGCCACCCAGGTGTTCCGATCAAGGCACTTTAATTCACATATTTCATTACATGAAGCAGAGCTACTTCTAAGTGATAAACTCCTGTGGAAAAAAAGAAGTCATGCTTATCAGGAATAGAATGAAAGTTTAAAACTACTTACTCTCATTAACAGCATTGCTATAAACTGTGAATTAATCTTAAGGTTATTTTAATTTATAATTTTTCTTTCAGAAGATCAGTATCAGTAACAGTGTTCGTATCTTCTAGGCACCCGAGGCCATAATGACTGTGTTAAAGAAATATTGAATTAAGATTAAACTAAAAATTAGTTTACCCAAGTTTTGAACTTTATGTTTAAAAATATTACAAGAGACAGGAGAAAGCTCTAAAGATCTGAGCAAGTGATTTAGGAAATAAGAGGCTGGGATTGGAAACTATAAAATATCTTTATGGAAGGGGCATAGCTACTAGGCTAGCGATCATTTTATACTACCAAATTGTATGTGGGATTCCCACTGGAGTCAATCAGAGCCATATGCAAAAATCAATCTCAGGATCTTTCCCTGAAACCATAAATGAGGAAAGCTGAAAAATCTGAACTATTTCTTGATAAATGTCCAGGAGAGCACCAAATGTCAGGGAGGCCAGGTGTTTGATGGAAATGAATGTGCATGATACTCTAATATTGCTAGATAAATTAACAAGGAAGAGAGAATGCCATTCACTGTGTTTCCTTAAACTTGAAACAATTTTTTAAAGCCCTCAAAACTTCTTCAATAATTATTTTTTCCGGATGGTTGAGAATTTTAATGAATAATATTCACTGTTTGTAGAAATATGAGTAGCCTTTTTCTTTCCAATAATCTTAGAAAAAAATTCCTTTCCTTTTAGACATAAGCTTAACCTGTTGGAGAGAGGTTAACTTCTGTGCACTCTTATTTCTTGAGTAGAAGGTATTAGCTTAATATGAACAGCACCAACCACTTTATTATAAGTTTCTTTAACTGTTAGAAAGGGCGTGAGGAAGGGAGGGTGCAGCATTTGGCAATGTCAGGTCTCTGAAAATCAACTTTTTGAATAAATTTGTCATGAAGGTTCCAAGGAATAATTAAAAATCATCTTATAATGACTAAAAACTATCCAGATATGGTTATGTAATTTGAACAGAAGCTATGATTTATGAAAAAATAATGTTTTAATGGAAGAGGTATTTGAGGAACCAGTACATAGAATTTTGCTTGAAGTCATTGTTGATTAGAACTCTTTTATATCAGTTGTGATAACAGAGGGAATTTTAAAAAAAATCTTGAATTTAATCTTTAGTTATGAAAATGTTCACAGGCTTTACCAGGCCAGTTCTGCAATTTACAAGCTCATCACTCATGGGAATAAGTGGTTATTGTATCTTTGTTGCTGTCTCCTTCTTGTGGGATGCACTTCATCATTTTTATTAGAATGTTATCACTCTATAGTATTTATTAAGTTGGTAACAGAGATTTATACCATACATCATTTTAGGGTCTGCTGTATGAGCTCTAAGGCAATTTTGATAAAAAGAAAAGTAATAATACTGATATATGGATTGAATGATCTAAGTTTTTTTGCTTGTATGAGAATTCAACGAGGTTCTTAGTGGGTAAGACCAGGTGTAGACAGTCTAGTGTTTGTAGAAAGAACACTCAAGAAATTTGCAATTTGCAGGAAATATGATTTTCATGGTATTGTGTGGAATTTAGGCTCTACAGATCCTGTATTTGACTCTCTTTTACATTCAAGAGACTGGAGGAGCACCTGAGAGGTCCCTTATCTTGGGGACCATACACAGTGGGTTAATGGAATAGGAAGGGAGACCTTCTTCTTCTTCTTCTTCTTCTTCTTCTTCTTCTTCTTCTTCTTCTTCTTCTTCTCCTTCTCCTTCTCCTTCTCCTTCTCCTTCTCCTTCGTCTTCGTCTCCGTCTTCGTCTTTGGTTTTATTTATTTGAGAGAGAGAGAGAGAGAGAGAGAGAGAGCACACAAGCAGGGGGAGCAGCAGGCAGAGGGAGAGGGAGAAGCAGACACCCCACTGAGTGGGAAGCCAGATGCATGGCTCAATGCCAGGACCCTGGGATCATGATCTCAACTGAAGGCAGGCACTTAACCAACTGAGTCACCCAGGTGCCCCAGGGGGCCACATCTTCTGACCCTTGTCCAGAGGTCCTTGGACCATGTCATAATATCAATCTCAAAATTTTCTATTAATCTACTGGAGTCTATCATTTTATACTTATCTAAACACTTGTTTTTCAATGACATTTGCAGATTACAGTTTCAATTAAAGCATCAGTCACAAAAATTGCATTTATTATTTTTGTCTTAGAACAATCTTTAGGGGTGTGTGGGTGGCTGAGTCGGTTAAGCATCTGCCTTTGACTGGGTCCTGGGATCAAGCGCCACATCGGGGTCCCTGCTTCTCCCTTGCCCTCTGCCCCTCCCCCACTCATGTTCGTGCGCGCGCGCTTGCGTGCACTCTCTCTCTCAAATAAATAAATAAAATCGTTTTTAAAAAAAGAATTATTAAAATTTCAAGGTTATTTCTGGATCTGGTGTTTTGGGATTTAATAAACTGTTGCATAGTCTCTTCTACTCTTCATAATAGAGCTCCTCTGGGTTGCAATGTGCTCATCATAAAATGAGTATATTGCTATAATTGATCTCAAAGGTCCAGCCCTAGAATTCTATTAATCTATATACAATTATTATTTGGATGAACTCTTCCTGGTATTAGTATTTTACTGTGTTTCTCTCCTTGGATAACAAAGGCTTACTTTGTGTGTGTAAAATAATTTCAGGCATGAATAGTTAGAAACATTTTTTTGGCAAGTAGCCTCTTTATTCCTGAGTTAAATTGGGTTTAAGCCTGACCCCGAAAGTAAAACCACTGTAGTCTTGTAGAATGCTCTAGAGTCTGGATTGGAAGTCATGTCCCTGGGCTAGCTTCCGTCTTCCATATTCTTTAATGCAAGTTTCTCTTTTCTGATCTCTGAGTCCTTAAATTCTCAAGTGCCAGAAATGCAGAGCCATTACTCGTTCTCCCTTCTCCTGCCACCTGTAACTACCTGTATTTACTGACCTAACACTCTGGATAAACTATGGCCTTGTTCTCTAAAATTCCAAGGGCCTTAAAGTCCTTTCTTGCCTAGCGCTCCTGGGCTTGTCGGGGGTGTTTTGGTGATTAGGTGCTCAAAGACTTCTCAGATTGTGCTCAAGGGCCCAGGAGAACACTGATGGGTGTGAACACATTTAATGTCAATAATGAGGGTGTGAGGTGGGAGTCAGTGGTGTTGGAACTCCAGGGCCTGGGTTATCAGATGTGTCAGCACAGTGTCAATGTGCATGTCATTATATTGATGATGGTGAAGAGAACTGAGCTGTAAATGTCATTGGGGAAAACTGGAAGTCTGTGCTCATAACAGATACAATATAAGGGGGGAAAATTCAAAATTTAATTTGATTATGAAAATAATATTATAGTTTTGTAACCCAGTTTTAACTTAGGTTTATTTTTTGAGCAGCAAAATAACAATTATATACATATAGCTAAGTATTTCACATGGGTTTTATTACTTCATTGTTCAATTTTATTTATATACTTTAGTTCTCCACTCATGCAGTGGGGTAATTGTTTTATATCTTAAAGGAAAATTAGATTGCATCTGGACCAAGGTAATTTTGAGTGTAAAGTATTTGTGTGAATGCTAATGAATGCCCACCTGAGAACTCTCAAGTATATACAGGCAGATCTTGAGAAGCATTTTGAAACAGAGAGCTTTTAAGCATACATTCTTTGAAAAAAATTTTTAAAACAACATCTCTTGTTTGCTTCTACATGTTCATTGCGAAAGGAACAAAAATAGAGAAAAACTTATTATGTGAAATAATTATGTAGTCACATACCCCACAGATAAGTGAACACTAGTTAACATTTTGGCATAAACTTTTGTAATTCCTGTATAATTCACACATACTCTTTTTGGATGCTAAATTGCTCCCCATCTATTTCTCTTGTTTCTACTTTAAAATATTAAAATTTTAGGTCTCAGATTTTCCAAAAAATGAGGGTATTGTTGTAATTGGTCTCTGAGGTCTAGCCCCACCAATTCTATGGACTTCAAACATTTTCACATATTCTTTGGGTAAAATTTCTTGCATGCCAATATAAAAATTTTTTTGAATCCGCCACTTCATGCTTAACAATGGTTGTGGACATTTCTATGTCATTGAATATTATTTAATAATATAATTTTAGTGACTTTATATTGTTCTATTATGATTATTGTGTAGTGTTTTACCAATTCCTTTTTAAACATTAAAGTTTTTTTCCTAATTTTCCAGTTGTATTTATCCTTAATTATTGCCTTTATAATAAGCTCTTATGCATATGTCTGATGATTTGTGTATAATAAATTTTTAAGTGTATAATATGTAGAAACCAAAAGATTCCCTAAGTTTCAGTATTTTATAAATGTAGTGAAAATTACCTCCAGAGATGATGCTTTAGTTTTTATACTCCTGAATTTTAGCTCAGCATATTATTATATGAAAACATTTGTTGATCAAGTTTAATATGATGACAAATTGCACGACACTGTGACCCTCATGGCCATGGATATTCATCAGCCCAGCTCTGGTCTGCCTCTCCCATAGTCAGTCCTGGCCTGCAGAGAGGGCCACCCACCATACAACTTCTTAGTGATGCTGGCATCCTTTTCTCCAGTGCTTTCCTCATGGCCTTGCTGAATGGCACTATGTTTTCTGTCCTGTTCTTCCATTGGAACATGATCATCTGATGAGTATTCGGCCTTAACTGATACATTTATCCCAGCTCACCCACCTCTGTAAGCACCTTTATTCTTTACTACACTCCTACCTCATTCAGTAGGGGCCATCACTTTCCCTAGACTAGTAGGAGCCACTCTGGCAACAAATGTAGCCACTCCCTGAAATTCCTGCCAACTCATTAGTTCTCCTGCTGTGAAAAAGTGTCCCAAGTAAATAAATCTTTTTTTGGTCCACCCTTAAATTCCAGCTCCACTAACTAAGTTTCCTCTAAATCCAATACCTGATTGAGTCTCCTGGCTCCTGCCGGTGTGACAGAGCGAATCCTTGCAGCTTCTTGGCGTGTAGAGTCTCCTTCCTCTGGCGGGCCCAGTGTGGCCCCATGCAGGTGGTGCTGGGGTGCAATCCTGGCCCATCAGACTGGCAACCAGGAGAGGAGGTGCAGGAAGTTTCTGAGACGTGTTCCTGTTGCACTGCATGGGAGAGCATCTCTGCAGCATTTTCCAGCACAGGGCCCTCGGGGCCAGGGTCCCGTGTTTCTCCACCCAGGGCACTGACCTGAGGACAGCAGACCCTCCTTGACGGAGGAGTATTTAATCATTTGTGGAGCTCTGACACTTTAACTTCCAGAGCTTCGATTGCCTGCTAACTGCTTCTCCTCTTCCATTTTGTAAGCTATTAAACAGGCCAATGGCTCTCACACAGCATTTAACTGCTTTTTCAAAGCGCTTATTTTCTTGTTATTCCTGTGCAGTTAGCAATACAATTTACCTGTCATCAACCAATTCTGCTGTCTTTGTAAGTGCCGTTCCTCTTTATCATCCAAATGCCTTTCGGGTCACTATTGAGGACTGTTAGCAATGGGGCTGTCTTAGGCCAGGGAGTATCCACAATGTCCCATATACTACTCAGGATGGCATCATTTTTGCCTACTAAGTAGTGAGAGATCTCATCCCCAAACCCATCTCACTGCCTCTTTTCTTGGATCACAAGTGGCACCAACTGTGTTTGTTCCAGTCCTCAGGATGCAGGGGCCAGGGCAGAATTAGACATGTATACTGGTCTCCTATGGCTGCTTTAAGGAATTACTGTAAATTTAGTTGTTTCAAAAAACACACTTATTCTCTCATGGTTCTGGAGGCCGGAAGTTCTGAGATCAGGTTTGCTGGGCTGAAACTCAGCTGTCAGCAGAACCACACTCCCTCCGGAGGCTCTAGGGGGAGAATCTATTCTTTGCCTCTTCCAGCTTCTGGTGGCTTCTACCACCCCTTTGCATTACCAGCATCTTCAGATCTCTCTCTCTCTCTCACTGCTAATCTTCGCAGTGCCTTCTCCTCTGCTTCTGTTTTTGTCAAATCTTGCTCATCCTCTCTCTTATGAGGACATCTGAAATAGTGGTTGGACCCACCAGGGTAATCAACCCATCATCTCCAAATCTTTAACTCATCACAGTTGCAAAGACCCTTTTCCAAATAAGCTACATTTATAGATTTCAGGGATTATGAACTGATATCTTTGAACATCAAAATATTAAAATATAGCCTTCTACAAAATGCAAGAGATTTATTGGGGGAAATATATCCATGAGGAAAAAAGAGGACAGAAATAGAGACAGTGAAGAAAACTGCAGGCCTAATGTCTCTGAAAGAGAGTGAGAAGGAAGGTGCAATGTGTAGAAAGTGTTTCAGACTGCAATGTAACTCCAGAAAATTTGTGCAGGCTGATAGAGAGTCCTTGAGTCAAAGCATTCCACTGAAAAGTCCTGTGTCTGTAGGAAGGGGTCTGTATCCACAAGCCCATTTGCAAAGTCACTGGCTTAGTACAGCCCTTGGGAACTATGGACTGGAAAGGAATGTGGTGGTAGATCCAGAAAAGAATAGCTTGAGCCATAAGTCAGTTATGCTCCCTAAAGTAAGAGAGCTGAACATGCATTTTCATGCTCAGATCTTGTCATCATATACCTTTTCTTCAGATCTTGTCATCAGTCTTCACCTCTCTAAAGATCCCAGACTAGTAAGGCAAACCATAGCCATTAACCTATAACGATTAGTGATTCACTGACTCATGCATTTACTTATGCTGTGTAGACCTTCTGGAGCCTAATATTGCATGCACCTGGCACATTAAATAAGGCCTAGTTCGTGATGGGCAGTCCTGGTCACATAGTCAGTATACAAACAGGCAGTTTTATATATAACCTTGTAAATGGGTTGGGGCAGCACCTTCAAATATGGTATATATTCTCTCCAAAATCTGAAAAAATCCACCAAGCACTGTGCCTCTTTCTTCATGGTGGGAGTGCCAAGTGCAGACCTGCCAGAGACCACTGCTCCTCTAGAAACTTCCTCTGTGTGGCAGGTCTCTGAACTTTCAGGGGGTTTCGCTCACCTCCCTTAGGCATGCCTGTGAATTTCAAAAGCATCTTCTTTTACTACTTCCTGATCAGTAGGTCTAATTAGCATATTGTCATCAGTGTAATGAACTAGCATGATATTCTGTGGAATACCAAGGCCATCAAGGTTCTTCTAGGACATCAGACTGATAACCAAGGGCTCATATAGCCTTGAGGTAAAAGAGTGAAGGTGAATCCCTTCTAATTTTCTTTATTACCTAGTGTAAAGAAGAAAATGTTTGCTGGGTCAATGACTGTGTAAAGGTGCCAAGGGCTGTGATGATTTGCTCCAGTGATTATACCACATTGAGAATGCTAGCTGTAATTGGTGTCACAACCTGATTAATTTTATGGTAATGCGTAAGTATCCCTGAACATACATCTGGCTTCTGCACTAGCTAAGTAGGGGAATAGAAAGGGAATATGATAGGAATCATCACCTCTGCTTCTTTCATGTCTCTGATGATGGCAGTGCCAAGTGCTGACCTCCCAGAGACCACTGCTCCTTTAGAAACTTCTTCTGTATGGTAGGTCTCTGAATTTTCAAGGGGGTTCACTCACCTCCCTTGGGCATGCATATGCATTTCAGAAGCATCTTCTTTTACTACTTGTTGATCACCAGTTCTCTGCACCATCCAGGGATACAGTATTGTTTTCAATAATGGAGGAGATGTAAAGCAGCTTTTTCTTTTTCTTTTTCTTTTCTTTCTTTCTTTTTTTTTTTAAGATTTTATTTATTTGACAGAGAGAAACACAGCCAGAGAGGGAACACAAGCAGGGGGAGTGAGAGAGGGAGAAGCAGGCCTCCTGCTGAGCAGGCAGCTCGATGTGGGACTCCATCCCGGGTCTCCGGGACCAGGACCTGAGCCGAAGGCAGTCGCTCAACCAACTGAGCCACCCAGGCGCCCCAAAAGCAGCTTTTTCTGTAGTGGCCCCTATACCTGCATTATAGAACCAACGTGTGGACACCCCATTTTGGAGTAAAAGAACCACAGGATGGGTCTACAGTCCCAGCGGATCAACTGTGAGATGGACTCATGCCAAACCTCCATCTATCACCTTACCTCCTGAAGCCCCTGACTATCTGACCATGGTCGTGTTCTGGGCTTTGGGGGTGAATGTGAGTTCAGAAGAGTATCTGTTAACCCCTGAACGTCTGAGTAATTTCCCTTTCTCCAGCGCATGGTCATCCTGGTGCATGGCCATGTGGAGGGTCTTCCTCAAACCCCCATCAGGGGACTCTGGGTCTGAGAACTGGCTTAAATTTAGGAACCATTTCAGTGGTCTTTTATCCCTACTTTTAATGCTTCATATCAAGTTTCTACCACTTGACCTAGAATTTTTTCACTTTTATGTGTCAAGCAGTATTTTAATGTCCGCCCATTTTTTTTATCCCTCAGAATTTTCATACTCAATTAGCCACCACCAGAGATCATTTTAGGTTAAAAGACTTTGATTACTGCTCTACTCCACTGGCTTATTATAGTAATTGCACACAGCAAGTCTCTAGTGATTAAACAGTACCACCTGGTCTCCATCCATCTGGAAATGAAACTGGGGAGCCCAATTTTATGACGGCATCTGCACCCATCATGTCTATCCTATAGAGAACAACCACCATAAAGCTTTTTGAGGATGCTGGTTTTCCCCACACCAATATACTGGGAGCTGCCTGGTCTCACAAGCAGATGGAGTCACTGTGGGGAAGACAGCAGCAGAAGCACAAATCTTGCCTCACGGAAAAACTCACTGACTTTCATAAATAACAATAGAAGCACAGCTCCTTCCACCAGAAAATAACCCTGTAGGCCTGACATGGTCATAGTGAGGAAAGGGCAGTCTGAGCCTTACTCTCGCCGATGGTGCAAAACTGGCATCTCCTCTTTCTACTGATTGATCTTTATCTTAAAAGTAAAGCACAATAATCTCCACAAGGCCCCAGGGTGTCCTAGGCCAAACCGAAACCCCTTGCAGTTTTTAGATCTATACAAGAGAGGGTACTTTTTGCACTTTCCCTTTAAATCTCCTGCGGATCTGTGGAGAGATTGTTGAGGCTTTCGAATGGGAAATGAATGGTTAAATATAAAAATAATAAGGTATTATTACGAGCATTGCCCTGCATACAGAGGATCTAGAAATAAAGTCCTCCATGATGCTTACGCAACCAGTCGCTAAGAAGAGGCTTGTATAAGCACCTTTACTTTTGCAAAATAAGTTATACTTCTCTTCAGGATAATTAATATGCCAGACAGACTGACTCCTGGCCGGTTTGTTAATAACTTAGCTTAAACTATAACTTTGCATGTAACTAACTGACCTAAGCCTTTTAATTACTTTGTTATTTCCTTTCTTTTCTGTAAGACCTGCTTAAAATACACCACATGATTAATCTGCCCTTTATTGCCTGGAAATAAGATGCAAGAAATTATATATATAAAAAAAAACCTTACTGATCAAACCTATTCTCATTTTGGTTGAGGGATGTGACATAAATTGTAGACATTACACCTGCGAAAATATTTTTCACTGATTAATGCGCTGTATTCTCTAGAATCATCTACTGTAAAAGATTTTTCCTTTTAATCTATAACTTGTTGCCTATAAATAAAGACACTGAAAGCCGGCAAGGCAGAGATGCCTGGCAGTTGACCTGAAAGGAATCTTCGGGGCTCTTTCGTTATTTGTTCGCCTAAGCCATCCTTCCTTCAGGGACTTCCTGGTTCAGCCGGAGTTGGATTCCCGCACCAATACATTTGCTAATACCTGGTAAAAGCAATGTCCTCTGAGTCCCAGCAAGAGGAATGGCTAGAGATGGCTACACAGGTTGCATATAGTAGTTTCATCTGAATATTATCTCCTTAAGTCTTCACATTCTTTTATAATATGCCTCACTATCCTCACTATCCTTACTATCTGTAGGCCACTAATGAGCTCATACTTTAAATTTGATCCCTCATTTCTAGTGGCTTTGTATTTGGAATGATTTATTTTTTTTCTTAAACAGTCTGTCAGATTGCAGGAACTATGTTATTCTATGGTTTAAGATTAATGTTTATCTTAGTTAGAATGCCATCTGCATTTATTCATTTTTTCATATTTCTCTTAACTACAGGGACCTTGTTATGCTTTAATTATCTGTTAAAAATTCCTTACCATGTTATTAAAATTATTTAAAGTTTTTGAGTATAACCCTCTATTATCAACCCGCAAATAAGTTTTAATCTCAGTCTTTTGTGTTTTTATAAATTTCTATGGTTATGTTCTGCATTTTAGTGAGTTTCTTGGTAATGTCTTCCTACTTGTTAATTCTCAATTTGTGTACACTATAAAATTTATCCCTTCGATTTCCTTTCTCATTCCAATTGCTGTGTTTTCTATTTCTAACTTCTTAACAAAAAAAATGTACATGTGGGGCACCTGGGTGGCTCAGTGTGTTAAGTATCTGCCTTCAGCTCAGGTCATAATCTCAGGGTCCTGGGATTCCAGCCCCACATCAGGCTCTCTGCTCAGTGGGGATTCTGCTTCTGCCTCTCCCTATACTCATTCCCACCACTTGTACTCTCTCTCTCTCTCAAATAAATAAATATAGTCTTTAAAAATTTTAAAAATTTACATGTACCTCCCTTCCCAAATAATCTATAATACATATGCAATGGGCAGACTTCTAAGATGATCCGCAAGATTTTTATCCCTTGGTGCATATGCCATGTATAATTGTCTCCCCTTGTATGTGGCAGTTTTTTTTTTTTCCTTGTTTTTGTTACCCTTCTCTGAGGAGTGGTTTTGCTGCTACTTCCACTTAGCACATCTGTTCCAATCTAGAACAAGGTCATGTAATTTTTTTTAAAGCCAGTTTCCTGCGATGATGTTGGGGATGGTGAATATAGAGTTAAGGTGGTGCGGGGGAGAGAAAGTTTTCTTGTTTTAGGTCCTGGTTTAGAGGCTATTCTAAATCCTCTGCCTCTCTAATTTGGCCTATAATCCTAGGCGGCATTCTACAAGAATATATATATATATATATATATATAACATATATATACATATGTTATATATATATATATATATTTTTTTAATTAATTATTGTTTTTCAGCTTTCTTTCAGGAGTTGGCATAGCCAAAACATAGACCCTAGCTTCAAAGTGAGCCTGACATTAGTTTCATGTGGATTTTTGGGTTTTCTTTGTCCCCAATATCAGCTTCTGACCCAAAAGCCAGCCTTTTTGTGGATTCAGTCCCCACACACTATTTTGCTTTTCTGTCCATTCCTAGTCCATCATAATGTTTAACTGTTAAGTTGTTTGGTTTTCTCTTTTATATTATTTTTCCATCATTTGTATATCTCTGAAACAGAAACAGTTTTCAATGTATGAACTTATTTTGCCATTTTCATACAGAAATCCCTTAGCATGATTATTTTCCTTATAAAATGTATATAGTTTATTATTGTTTCTAGTTCCAAATTAAACATTTTGTGATTGAATGAGGGAATTTAACCCATTTACATTTATTGCTTTATAACAGATTGCTTTATAACATATTGGCCATGCCTGAGAGTCCTATTACTGAGCATGAGATGATTTCATTCATGAATAGAACCTGGTGAATAGGTCCTATTCTTTTGGATTATTGTATTGATTTTGCCCCTTAAGGATATTTGTGCAAAAAAAAAAAAAGTTGTCACTGTCTTCATTACTATAATAAAATTGATTAATTTAATAAAACAGCACATCATAAAAATTTTACATGAAATTTAAGAGCAGACTAAATCTAGGTGTTCTTCAGAAGATCTTGGCTGAAGAGCTGCCACTGTTACTGGCTGATATCTTTCCTTCGAAGACTTTTAGTATATACAAGGCAGTGGCTTATTTTAGCAATTTTCTCCAATTACTATCAAGGGTTCTAACTCCCTACTTCTTGGACCCTGTGAGTAAATCGTTTTTTTAAATAAAATTTTAATTTGGAGTAATTTTAGATTTACCAAAAAATGAAAGACAAAGATAATACACAGACCTCCTGTATGCCTCTTACCCAATTTCTCCTAAAGTTAACAACTGATCATTTATGGTACATTTCTTAAAAAACTAACAGTACTTCACTTTAACTGAATTCCAAACTTCATTCAGATTTCATTAGCTTTTTCACTAATGTTCTTTTTCTATTTCAAGATCCAGTCCATGATACTAGATTACATTTAGTCATGGTGAATAGATATTAAAAGCTAAATAACATAGATTCAAAAACATTGGATTTTTGACAACTCTAGTAAACTAGCTGTGTCTAGGGTATATGAATTTGAAACTGTGATTCTTAGGAACCACTGATGGTGCCTTTTGTGGAGACCCTTACTTAAGGCCATAGATAACATCATACATAAAGAAGAATTTTCTTTTCTTTTTAAAATATTTATTTATTTGTTTGTTTGTTTGTTTGTTTAAGAGAGTGTGTGTGAGCGAGGTGGGGAGGTGGGGAGAAAGGGAAGAGGGAAAGAGAGAGTCTTAAGCAGACTCCTTGCTGAGCATGGAAATAGATACAGCGCTCGACCTCATGATCCTGAGATCATGACCCTGAGATCACAACCTGAGCAGAAACCAAGAATTTGATTCTCAACCAACTGTGCCACCCAGACATCCAAGGAAATATTTTCAATCAGTTACCTTGACACTATGGAGTGCAATGAAAAGTGAAGAACAATTAAAACATCAAGGCATTGGCACCATGTGTGGTTGTGCATTTTAATGGATAGAGATTTGTTGTTAATACAGAAAGGAAGTATCAGGAATTCAGGACAGGTCAATCTGACCCAAAAGAGCATCTCAAGATGGATGGCCAACCATTTAACATCCCAGAATGCTGGATGCTCTAAGCTGGTTTCCCTGGCTACTGAAAGACTCTCCACTCAATGGAGTTGAATAACTAATTGTTGAACATTTGAAAAAGGGGTCAGGGAATGAACTATGTGTTAATATTGGAGATACATAGTTACTAAGAAGGCAAACTCTTTTCAGAGGCCTATAAGCAAATGAATAAAGATGTTCTCCACAAAGATACATACTGATTTATCAGAAAAATTATACTTTTGTGTATGTTTGAGACTCCAGTGCCCTTCCTATCAGCTAGACGGGGTGAAATTTTTCACTATTAAATGCTCTTCTTCCTAGTTGACCAAATGCTTATAAGATTCAGAGGGATACATAAAGTAACATTTCAGTCTTGAGTCAGACACTCCAACCTACAGAGTCCAGGGGATTTAGGAATGCCTCCTCTATCCTCTTCATCTCATGCCTCCAGCTTTTTAGGCTCAACTCTGGAGCTGCCTTATGGGGCTTCAGTCTCAGTTATTGGGAAATTCAAAACCTCTGTTTCTTTTGTCCTCCTCTGCTCTCTATCCTCTAACCTTGCAGCTATCCCTGGCCTTGTTTTTTTCTTCAGTTTCAGGGGAATTATTATTCAGTTCTCTCTGTTTCTCTTTTAGATAGGGTTAGGGTTGTGTGGGTGGGGACAGCTGCACTTTGGACTGTGTGGAAGGGGAAGCTGCAAAGCAAACTAACGTATTACTCAGACACATTACAGTGCATATGTCCTGTGCACTGTTATGCTAACAGCACCCCCCCACCCCGTTTCTTTCTCTAGATTTAGTTGTAATACCAAATGTCTGCTTTTCTTCTCTTTGCTTACATGTGTAACAGGAAGGTAGGAGAGAATTGGCACTTTCTAGAAATCAGGAATGGAACACGGGGTAGTGTTCTGACTTACTTATTATATGCTTTTATGTTCTTCAGACTTGCTAATTTCTTTTTTTTTCCTGTATTCCAATTTGGACTCAGTGTGTTGGCTTGTTTTTCTCCTCTGGTGAGTTGGAGAGTCTATTTTCCACTTTTACTGTACTAATGGCTATTTTTGACTTTTTATACCATATTTGAAGGTTCTCTCTATTGAACAATTCTCTTGAAAATGAGAGAATGCTTACTGAAGAAGTGAGATTCAAACTGAAGCAGTTCCATTCCAGCA
The DNA here is from genome assembly GCA_004023965.1 of Spilogale gracilis. NCBI lineage: Eukaryota > Metazoa > Chordata > Mammalia > Carnivora > Mephitidae > Spilogale > Spilogale gracilis. The sequence goes on along the minus strand of PITA01001881.1, from coordinate 36,921 downwards.
TTGTTGTGCTTAACTATTATGCTCATAAACCTACACAATTATGTTTCAATAATTTGAGCCTTATTTAGACTTTCTATTTAGCATTATTTCCTAGCCTTTTAAACACAACTTAGAGGGAGATTCCTTGAACTGAGGTTACATTCTCCTGGGGCATTCCTTACCTAAGTTATCTTAGCCAGCAAATGATGGTTTGTTTTACTGGAATGCTCTTTCTCTGAAGACTTAGGGAAATTCTGTCAAATCTTTGTTGTCATGCATATTTACAAAGAAATCAGCAGAATCCCAGTTCTGTATGTATCTCTGTACTGGTGTGTGTGTGTGTGTGTGTGTGTGTGTGTGTGTGTGTGTGTGTGTGTTTATGTGATGAAGGAGAAAGAGAGAGAGGGAGATTACCTAGAAAAAAGAAAATGTGCCAAGAGTATATGGAAAACTTGAAACAAAATGCAGCATATCATGGTATTAAAAACATATGCTTCTGGGGCGCCTGGGTGGCTCAGTTGGTTAAGTGACTGCCTTCGGCTCAGGTCATGATCCCGGAGATCTGGGATCGAGCCCCACATTGGCTCCCTGCTCGGGAGGAAGCCTGCTTCTCCCTCTCTCACTCCCCCTGCTTGTGTTCCCTCTCTGGCTGTGTTTCTCTCTGTCAAATAAATAAAATCTTTAAAACAAACAAACAAACAAAAAACCCCATATGCTTCTGCCATCCACTCCCATAGGTTTTGCAAGTCTGTCACACAAAGGAGCTGGGCTGTGTGATAGTTTACTAAGTCTGTAGGGGTCCATATAGCTATTTTTGTATTTTTTTAGTAAAATTTATCTCTTCATGGAACATTGCTCTATTCCTCCACTTTAACTAATTACCAACCAACCAAATTCAGCTCCATCAATTGATCAATTAAAATTTGTGTTGAAATTGTGTTTCGATACATGTTAATTTATAAACATAGGGTTTTGTTCTCTTTAATTTCCAATCAAAATGAGTTCCCTTTTTAAGAAAAAGTCCTTAGTTATTACATTTGATTTTACTTGTTCTTCTTTACTTACTTAAGTGTCCTCATTTACCTTTTAAAAATTTAAAAACACAGTTTTCTTTGAAACCTGGATGTGTGAAGCATAATCATGAACAAAGTGTAAGTACAAAGCATCATAAGGAATTTGAGAACAATATGAAATCATCATATATTGTGGTAGATGAAGGCATTATTTCTAAGCTTCCCATGATGAACTTGGCAACAAAGAAGATGATAGCTTTTTCCAAACACAACCACTAAGTGGATAGCAAGCAGTAATCAATCAAAAGAAATTTTAGATGTACTTAGATGCCAGTTTAAAAGTATAGGCTTTTATTATTGTAAAGATGCAAATGAACAAAAATTTCAGTATCTTTTATGTAAGAAAACAATGAGTGATCACTTCATGAAATAATCATTCTTCCTATACCATTAACAAAGACTGGATTTACTCTCTTTCTACATGTAACATTTTCTTTTTCCTTTTTTCATCTCCATGTTCAGACTTTTTATCAGAATATATCAAAATATACATTTTTCTCATTGATTATTCCTAGAACTGTGAGCTTTTTAGTCTTTTGATTTGCAGACTCAGGGTTTTCTTTAACGAAGAAGAGCATTCTTTGATCAAAAGATTTTTGATCTTTAACTGTTCCCTCTCTTCCATTCATCTTATCTTGGAATTCTTGCTTTTATAGGTTGAAAATTTCATATTTATATTTCATATTTGTCTTTTAGGGAGCATGATTTGTATATCTCAAATTTCTCTTTCTCATAGATGATTTCTCTAACTTTTGGTCTCCTACTTAACATATTTAACTTTCCTTAAACAACACTTTCTGCTACTCTTTGGGTTTTGGAACATTTTTTACTTATTATCTTTTAATAATATACTATTTGAAAGACTTCCGCCTCCAGAAATGGTGAGCTAGCTAATATAGACAGATGAAGAACACCTAAACAGATTTGTAAAACAAAGACAAGAGTGGAAAGATAAGAATGGAAGATCTGATTGAAGGCATTGCAGAGCTACCTTGGTAGAGAGGACTGGCCAGATTAAGACATGAAGAAAAGAGAAGGTCAGGGAAGTGTGTGTCCGGCATTAGGTCCTGCTTTTTCTGTCAATGCACTTGCCAATTTGAAAACGGTGACTGAGAGCCTAGAAAGCTATACAGAACTTCTATCACCTCCTAGAATTAGCAGAACAAATATTGAAACTGGGCAACAAAGAAGTGCACCCACAAACAAACTAGGCTTTCAGTTGAAACCCTGAAGAACTACATGTTAAGAGGAAGGGTGAAAATATCATAAACCAGCTCTTGTAAGGTCTGACCTCACCTTCAAATCATTTTCATCCATGATTGGATTAAGGGGATATTTTCATAGACTTATTCCCTGCAAGAAAATGCAAATCAATTTTGATTGTAGAAAAAAACTGTATCTTCAAGTGATCTCTAGAAATTTCTACATATAACTTGCACCACTCAATAAAAACATAACAGAACATAAAAGCAAAAGTAACTAAATAAAAACCAACAAAAACCTGAACATGTCCAAACAAAATGCAGGTATTAAAGTTGGTAGACACAAATTTTTAAAATTACTGTTTTATTTTTTAAGAATTCAATAACAAGTTGACATATTTAACTAGAAATGATGAAATACCTGAATGGAAATTTAAAACTAAAAAACAAAATAAACAAAGCTAGTTATGCAATCTTTGGCTTTAATAGCAGATTGGATGAAGTTCTCAAAAAAAAAAAAAAAAGTGAGCTGGAAAATAGGTCAGAAGAAATATCCAAAATGAAACAAAGAGAGACAAGATGGAAAAGATGCAACAATGGAGAAGAAAATGTTATGCATGTGACATGCTGTTAAAATGTCTGCAATTTGAGTCTTTGTTGGGGAGGACTGAAAGAATGTGGCAGAAGCAATCTGGAAAGACCTATGAGAGAAGATTTCCAAATTTGATGAAAGATATCAAACTATAGATGCAAAAGTATAAGCCTTCAAACAGGATAAGTATGATGAAAATCTCACACAGTAACACTATTGCAAATGAAGACAAAGGTAAAATCTTAGGAGAAACAAGAGAAAAAGTTATACTATTTCAAAGGAACACTTATCAAACTGACAGTTGGCTCCTCGGAAGACAAAGGAATAATATCTTCACAGTGTTATAAAAAAATAAGTACCAACACAGATTCTATACCCAAAGGAAATATTCTTCAGAAGGGAGGACAAAAAAAGAAATTCATCAGTAATAAACCTACAGTGAAGGAAATTCCAAAGGGAGATTATAGACAAAAGATAAATGACCGTATATAGAATGTTGGAGGTGAAGAAGAAATGAAATGTATCAGAAGGAATAAAGATTAGGTAAATATAAATGAATATTATCTTTGAAGGATAATAATATCTTATGAAGTTTTACATATATTTAGAATTAAAACACAAAAATGACATCAAAAAAGTTTCAGAAAGGTAGTATACACAAATAAGGCTTTATTAAATCAAGGAGTCAGGCTGTAAATGCAGATAAGAGTTCAGTAGTACAGTAATAGTAAAAGAATATATAAGCCAAATACTTAGTTATGGGAAAAAATGAATTAGACATATTTAGTTACTCCAAGAGAAGATAAAAGAGAAAAATGCATGGCAAGTAGAATAAATATTAATTGGCTAACATTTATATGTGAGACACTGGGCTAAGGGTAAGAGATATATTTAACAACATATTCTTTGCCTTTGAGGATCTTTGAGTCTAGGTATTAGGGAGTGTTGTGGGGCTGGCAGGAATGTTTAGATTCCCCAGAAGCAGACCTGAAAAGAATCTGAGTGCAAGTAGTTTGCTTGCAAGGTGCAGGATACAATGGCAAGAGAATGAAGAAATGAGATGGTAAGAAATAGAGCAATAATAGCTGTGCTATCAACCAGCTATTACTATGAGTTAATGGAGCTTAATTTCAAAGGAAAACTCTGGGATATCATATAGAAGAAGCACCTGAAAAGTATCCACATGAGGAAAAGGGGCTACCTTATTTATTTCTGTCAATGGTTAGACAATGGTTCCTAGATGGTGTTAATTCCTCAGTGCTTCCAGCCTGATGCTTTCTCCCAAGGCTTTGGAGAAAACGGTCAGACAGATGGGGATATTGATGTTTGGAAGTCAAGAACACTAGGGTATTGACAGCTTTGGCTACATTCCATCCCTTCACTGTTTAAAGCCACTCTTGTTCCTATTAAGTTTCACTCTGTCCTGTGATAGCTTCTTCAGGCTTGTGAACACTCAAAATTTCTATCCAAATCATTTACATAGAAGGGTTTATAGGACAGACTATACTCTCTGATGCTGCAACTGATGTTGAGGCCACAATTCATACTCACCACCTACTCTATTTACCACCCATTCAATATATTCCTCACCCTCATCCAGCATTTCTGTTGATCTAGAATGCTTAGTGAGTGGGGTAACCCAGATCTTTATGCCTGAAGGACCTGAGACCGTGGTTATTGTACCCCTGTAAGGCAATGGTTGCTACAATTGTCCATTAAGACTTGTTACACGTACGGAAGTGCTCAGATGTAAATCAGTGACTTTGTTGAGTCCCAGACTTTCCACCCACGATCTAACAGCAATTCTATCTCTTCACAATAATCAGGGAGTAGCTGATTATCAATTATTCTTGTTAATACAGTAGAGCAACTCTTTATTTTTACCTTGTGGTCTTCAGGCATGAAGAGCTTAAAATTGCCAGGCATAAGACATAAATTTAGATTGAGTGAGATCTTTGCTGTGCCCCTGATGGAAGTATCTCCTCCTCCACTCCCAGGAGCCAGAGTCAATCAGGAGAGGCAAAAGTTGTGGGAACAGGAAATGTGAGTCCTCCAAGTGGATTATCAGGAGTAACATTTAGAAAGACCACCCCTATTTCGATACTTTGGTTCCCAGACCAGAGACATAACACTGTAAAGTAGGCATTGGTTCAGTGTATATACTGCACTTTGAAGAACAGCCCTGCTAGATTATTAAGGGGCCATTACAGTGCTAAATTAGGAGGGCAACTTTTGAGTGACGAAGTTTGTGGTAGGACCAGGAAAGTCTGTGTATGTACATCATCCCGATGGTCTCCTAGAGGGTGGTATTGTATCGAAGACATAGTGTTAGTCTCCATAGCCAGTCAGCTAGACTTCCAGCAGCAACAGGAGTTAGCTCAGTAGAAGTGAGAGGAAGCCTGTGCTTTAGAACATGCATAGCTTCTGGAACAGAGAGTAACATGCTTTCCTGGGCCTTCCTGGGTTGATTAGATGTCAGACAGTAACCTTCTCACCACACAAGCTCAGACTGAATTCTTCTGACTAGTCCCTCGTCACTGAGTGTAAATCTCAACACTCTACTCAAATTCATATTCCTGGTATTTATTTGAAACAGACATATCACAACCTTGGATATATCGCTTGCTCTAAATTTTTTATCTTTGTTTTATTTTCAGTTTGTATTTGTCTGATTTATTGTTGATTGTAAAATCTGAAAGCATAAACATTGTTCTTATTCTTTTTGAATTAAAATTACTACATAGTTTGTATTACTATAGTAATGACAATAATTATTATTGAAATTGTCAGGCTTTTTTTAAAAGACTTTCTTTATTTGACAGAGAAAAACACAGCTAGAGAGGGAACACAAGCAGTGGGAGTGAGAGAGGGCGAAGCAGGCCTCCCAACGAGCAGGGAGCCTGATGTGGGGCTTGATCCCGGGTCTCCGGGATCATGACCTGAGCGAAAGGCAGTTGCTTAACCAACTGAGCCACCCAGACGCTACCAATATTCTTGAATTATGTAAATATCACAAGGGCAGGGATCTCTGCTATGTTCATGGTATATTCCAGGGATTTGGAAAAGTGCTTAGCACATAGTACATGTCAAGAAACGTTTATTGACTAAATAGATTTTCTGTAATACTTTTGCAAGGTATTGTTATCCTTCTCTTACTGATGCAAAAGTTAAAGCTCAAAGTGCTTAACTTATCAGATTTTGTAGCCCCAGGAGTTAACAAATAGCTTGACACAAAATAGGCTTTCTGTACATATTCGTTAAATAAATGGCTCTGATTTACTCAAATAACTTAGGTGAGTTTACTGCCATGGGGAGACTGACATTACATTTGCTTTGTCTATTTACTGATCATGACAGGGCTCTTTGAATGTAATCATTCTGCTGAAGTTTTTAACTTTAGTCATGCAGGTCTCAATGATGTAGCCTCAGACACAAAGAATGGGAGGCTCATTTACCTACTAATTTTGGAAATGGAAGGTATGGAGGAGAGGAAAAGATAGGTTCACAATCTTTCCCCAGTACCTGAATGCTACAAAAGGATTTCTTATCAGCTTTAACAGAAATACAACCGATAGTCCTTGGTTAGAAAATTATCAGTAACATTATACTTACTTATTGTTATGATTATTACCACTGACTCAGTTATTACTCTAGATTGATTTTTTTTAATGGCATGCAAATGGTCCCCAATGACTGTGGATTTTTTTCCCATGAAAAGGAACTTATGTGGAACTGGATTTACTATAGAATTTAGAAATGGGAACAGAAAAGTCCTCCTTGAACTTGAGTTCAGTGACTATATATTTCTAAGCTAGCATATTCAGAGTAACAGATCTTCTGTGCTTGTATTTGTTTTCTGTAGATCCTACATCTTTTGAGATAACTTATTATAATATGGGAATTAACATTTAGTTTCCAGAAGGCCTTACTGAAAACAGTTTTTACTTTTACAGAATTCATGGGCATATGTTTGTTTTAAAATATGAAAATAACTTGTGCAGATATAACAGAAATGCAGAAAAAGAATAAAAAGAAAAATTAACAAATGTGTATTTATGGGATCAAGAAAAATATGAGGTAGTAGTTTTGGTCACAAGGGTAACAAAGAATTAAGTAAAATTACCAATCCATTTCATGTTTTGATTCAGTAACTCAACATAAGCCCTTATTTTCCCTAATAAAAATATAGCTGGAAAAATTTAGTTTATAGATCAGCAATAAGATTCTCAATATAATTATCAGTGTAAGAATGGCTAAGGAAATGAGAGGAGCTTTTACTAGTAAGAGTTTAGTGTGAGAGAGATAGTGGAACACAGACCTGGTGCTATGACAACGGACATTTAAAACAACTTCCTCAAATACCAGCAAAGAAGCAAATAGAAATTTTACCTTATTTTGCTTACGTCAGAATTTTGTCTTCAAAAATGAGATAAAAAGGGAAAAATATCACCAAGAAATGTAGATTATTTTTGAAATTTAGAATTTCTAAGTTTAGAAATTTTAGTTTCTAGGAAGGAAAGAAGAAACTTTAGTTTCATTGACATTAAGTCCTCTGATTGATACTTGAGAATAGATCATTTATATATATATTTTTATATCCATGAGCTCTGGATTATGTGTGGGGGTGTTGGGTGGGTGTATTGCTGGTTAGACGATCATCTGTCACTTGTGGTGGAATAAACTTTTGATAGATTTAGTCTGAGGAACATTACTACTAGTTCTTTAACAGTAGGGGACAAAATATGAATGCATAATATTAGATTATGTCCCATTGGAAAAGAACTAAGAGAGTTTCTGAAGCAGAGTAGGGAAATTTGCAGCATTCTGTTATAATTGATGCTTTTCCCGGTCTTTGGATGAAGAGCCATTTATTGCCCTCTGCTCTAAGCTGACATCTTCTATGATGAATTTGCTTTGAACTGTAAAACAAAGAGATTTTTCAAAGTATAAACTATAAAAAGATGATAGTTTTTAAGAGGGTGACCAGTATGAGGAGAAAAATATTTCCATTCATCATGTAGGTTTATATTTTACACTATAAGATTAGGAATGAGAAAGTTACTCTTCTTATGCAAGGATCAGAGAAATAAATTCCAGTAATGAATGGAACATTGAATTTTTAAATTCCAAATTAATTAATATTGGTAATAATAAAGTAGTGGAACAATAGCATTCTGGTTCAGTAAAGGCATAACAACAGGGAGACATCAGGGCACCTGGGTGGCTCAGTCAGTTAAGAGTCCCACTTTTGATTTCAGCTTGGGTCATAATCTCAGGGTCATGGGATTGAGCCTCATATTGGATTCCATGCTCAGCATGGAGTCTGCTTGAGATTCTCTCTCTTCCTCTGCTTCTGCCCCTGTCCCCAACTTGTGTGCGCATGCTTTCTCTCTCTCAATAAATAAATAAAATCTTTTTAAAAAAACAACAAATGAGGAGATCTTAAAGGCTATATGGTATAAGCAGCTCTCTGTTCCTTAGTTTTCCCCAAAGCACCACTGTTCAGTAGTCCTTCAAATTATATGACAGAGTGTGAAGAGTATATCAAAGATGAGTTATGATCCAGAAATGTTTTCCCTTACTGAGAATTTTAAGTTCATAATTTTGAGCTAAGAAATAGCAATTTTATTCACTTAGTATGTATCAAGAGCAAGGGAAGGGACACCTGGGTGGCTCAGTCGTTGAACATCTGCCTTCGGCTCAGGTCATGATCCTGGAGTCCAGGGATCAAGCTCTGCAGCGGGCTCCCAGCTCAATGGGAAGCCTGCTTCTCCCTCTCTCACTCCCCTGCTTGTTTTCCCTCTCTGGCTGTGTTTCTCTCTGTCAAATAAATAAATGAAATCTTTAAAAAAAAAAAGAGCAAGGGAAGGAAAGAAGGAAGAAGAGATGGAGGAAAAGAGAGAGGAGAAGAAAGGAAAAGAAGGAAAGGAGGAAAAGAAGGAAGAAAGGTGATTTCAGAGATAACAATGACAGAAAACCTGGCCAAGGTAGGGTGTCAGATGAGACTTCTAGAAACTGAAGACACCTAAGCAGAGTCCTGACAGCTGAGTGGGAGTTATCCGGGGAGGGAAGATGTGGGTGTGTAGAGATTTGTGGAAAGAGCTTTCCAAGTCAAGGGAAAAGCCTGGAGATGAGAGGGTGGGGCATAGGACAGTAACTGAAAGTAGTCAGATGTGTTGTTAGTGAAAGGAGGGTGCTGGTGAGGGATGATGTTGGAGGTGTAGGAAAGGGAAGCTGCTCCAGGGGCTTTTGCTATGCTAGGGGATTTGGACTTGATCCTCATGACAACGGGGAGTCTAGAACAACTTTAGGTGGTATAGTGTCATGATCTCATGTGTGTCTGGAGAGTCATTCTGATACGTGAAGCGTTGGCTGGAGGTGAGTAAGGCTGAGAGAGAAAGGCCAGGTAGAAGGCAATGGCAGGAGTCAAGGGGACACTTGATGGTGAATAAGACTATGGTAGTGAGGGTGGAACTCGATATAAGTGGGTGGATTAGAGGGATATTAAGGAGGTAGAATCAGCTTTTTGACTGTCCTGATTATTATTTCTTTCCAAAAAATATTTTAATTTTTTTCAGCTTTATTGAGGTATAATTGACAAAATTGTAAGCTGTTTATATTATTTAATTTTTAAGATTTATTTGTTTATTTGTGAGAGAGAGAGCCCGAGTAGGGGGAGAGGTAGATGGAGAGAAAGACTCTTCAGACATGCACTGAGTGAAGAGTCCAGCATGGGGCTTGATCTCATGAAAAGATGAGATTTCATGAAAGATCCCCACTATGGAGTTAGTGAATTAGCTAACACATTCATCACCTTACATGTTTCCTGTTGTTTTTGGTGAAGACATTTAAGTTCTACTCTCTCAGCAAATTTTAATTATATAGTGTAATGTTACCACTATGTTGTATTAGATCTTCAGAACTTACTCATTTTATAACTGAGATTTGTACCCTTTTAGCAACCTCTCCCTATTCTTCCCCCACCCCCAACCCCTGGCAAACACTTTTCTCCTCTCTGTTTCTATAATTTTGACTTTTTATTTATTGTTTTTAAAAGATTCCACATATAATTGATACCAGGTAGTGTTTCATATCTCTGGCTGGCTTATTTCACTTAATATAATTATCTCCAGATTCATCCATGTTGTGGCAAATGTGAAGATTTCCCTATTTTTTAAGACAATAATATTTTGCTATCTTTATATCACATTATCTTATCCATTCATCTGTTGGTGGTCTCTTAGGCTGTTTCTATGTCTTCGCTGTTCTGAATAATGTTGCAATGAAAATGAGAGTACTGGTATCTCTTTAAGATAATGGTTTCAGGCACCTGGGTGGCTCAGTGGGTTAAAGCCCCTGCCTTTGGCTCAGGTCATGATCTCAGGGTCCTGGGATCAAGGCCCACATCAAGCTCTCTGCTTGGCAGGGAACCTGCTTCCTCCTCTCTCTCTCTGCTTGCTTCTCTGCCTGCCTGTGATCTCTCCCTGTGTCAAATAAATAAATAAAATCTTAAAAAAAAAAAAAAAGATAATGGTTTCATGTGTCTATTAGCCATTTGTATATCTTTTGGTGTTGCTGCTTTGGAAAACAGTGTGGAGATTCCTTAAAAAATTTAAAATAGAGCTACCCTACAACCCTGCAACTGCACTACTGGGTATTTACCCCAAAGATACAGATGTAGTGAAAACAAGGGCCATATGTACCCCAATGTTCATTGCAGCAATGGCCACAGTCGCCAAACTGTGGAAAGAGCCAAGATGCCCTTCAACAGATGAATGGATAAAGAAGATGTGGTCCATATATACAATGGAATACTACGCCTCCATCAGAAAGGATGAATACCCAACTTTTGTAGCAACATGGACTGGATTGGAAGAGATTATGCTGAGTGAAATTAGCCAAGAAGAGAAAGTCAAGTATCATATGGTTTCATTTACTTGTGGTGCATAAGGGGTAATATAGAGGACAGTAGGAGAAGGAAAGGAAATGGGAAGTAGGGTAATTCGGGGAGAGAAACAAAACACGAGAGACTGTGGACACAGAAACAAAGTGAGGGACTTGGAGGGAAGGGGTGGGGGGTGGGAGAGCCTGGTGGTGGGTACTGAGGGCACGTACTGCATGGAGCACTGGGTGTGGGGCATAAACAATGAATCTTGGAATGCTGAAAAAATAAAATTAAATTTGAAAAAAGATAATGGTTTCACTTCCTGTGGATATACATAGAAGTGGTATTGATGGATCATTTGGTAGTTTTATATTCAATTTTTTGAGGAACCTCCATACAGTTTTCCACAGTGACTTCCACCAATTTACATTCCCATCAGCAGTGCACATAGGTTCCCTTTTCTCCAAAACCTTTCCAGCCCGTGTCAACTCTTTTCTGTGGATAATAGCCATTCTCACAGGTGTGAGGTGGTATCTCTTTGTGGTTTTGATTTGCATTTCTCTGATGATTAGTGATGCTAAACACATTTTCATGTACCTGTTGGCCATTTGTATGTCTTATTTTTTTACCTGTTTGCTACTGCTTAGCTCTGTGCAATGCTGAAAAAAATAGGGATGTGACTTTCTCTGCTTTCTTCTCAATATGAACATCTCCACTAGCGTCTTCTGTCAAAGGTCTCCTATAGAACAATGCCTTTTGTGACTACATGGGTGGGATTTCATACACTTGCTTGAATTTGGTGGCAAAACTATCTTTCACTGATAGTGTTTAATAGAAGGATTCCATTATTGGATAATTTTGTTTGGTAATATGTGCTATCTCACCCTCTGGTAACTACAAGTGGGTTTCAGGCTTTTTGCCTGCATCATTATGGAGGTAATTCTGGTTGTCTGTTTCATGCTCAGTCATGCTGAAAAATATCCTCCAGGGGTTTGAGCTAGTGTCTCTGATGGCACTTCAACAAGAACAGTGATTAGCAAACATTTGGGTTCATCAGAATCCCCTGGGGAACTTGTAAAATAAAAGATTCTTAGGCCCTGCCTTCAGGTACTTCAATTCAGTACAGGTAGGATGGGGCCCAGAATCCCCCCGCCCCTTTTTAAGATTTTATTTATTTGACAGAGAAACATAGTGAGAGAGGGAACAGAAGCAGGGGGAGTGAGAAGGGGAGAAGCAGGCTTCCCGTGGAACAGGGATCCCAGTGCGGGGCTGGATCCCAGGACCCCCAGATCATGACCTGAGATGGAGGCAGATGCTTAAGGATTGAGCCACCCAGGGGCCCCCAGAATCTCTGTTTTTAATAAGTGCCCTTAGGTGATTCTGCAACAAATGGCCAGATAATTAAATACATTATTCACTCCTTCCAGAAAACCCCTTTTCTATAATTGGATTGTTTATATTTTACCTGATTTCTGAAGTGGAACTTGAAATAAATGTATTACAATAAATAAGGAACAAAAACATGATTTCTGTATTATGTTCATTTTGCCATTTATTTTGTAAGCTTTGCTCAATTTAAAATAAGGAAGGTATGGAGTTTTTTAGGTGAATGGTAAGGTATTCTAGGATGTTAAAAGTGGCTTTGCATGACATTTAGAAATTAGAATATCCTGGTGATAGGGCAAGGAGCAGTTGTATCTAGATGTGGGACTTACAGAATGTGCATATGTTAGGGGTGGAGGTGGGTTCTGGAGCTGTGAGACCTGGGGTGTATTCTGCAGTCAGGAAGCATTAGCATTACCAAGGAGGCTACTAGAAATGCAAATTCTCTACCCAACCCTGACCTACTGAATCAGATCTTCAGGGGTTTGGGTTTCTGTGTTTTAACAAGCTCTCCAGGTGATTTTGATATACAACTGAAGTTGAGAATAACTGGTTTAGTGTACTTCAGTCTCTCCATGGAGATTCTATGTTTGGGTTTTTAAAGTTCAGTAGTAGGTCTTAAAGCATGGCAGTATTGCCTAACTTGTTTCTCTAGAATAAATCCACAACTTAGAGTATTTAATTAGGATTTGGCTCGCCCTAAAGAGACAGCAAAACCAAGCAACAGTGGGTTTAAAAGGTAGAAGTTGCTTTCTCTCTTAAAGTACAAATTGGGAAGAGTCATCCAGGACTGGTTTGACCCTTCACAGTTTAAGGGTCCCAGGCTCCTTTTATTTTATTCCTCAGCCTTGCATGCATTGCATTCCCAAGTCTACCCACCATCTTGGAACACTGCTCTGTCTGGAACATGGGCATCTACGTCCCAGTCAGCAGAAAGGGGAAAAGCAAGGATGGACACCTTCCAGGACACACAGACACCACTGCCCCTTACATTCCACTGGCCAGGGCCAAGCCATGGGTCCTCTTCAGCTTTGTAGAAGGTGGGAAGGTGGAGTCTTGATTCTAAAAGGTGATGTACCCAACTGAAATTCAAGAGAAATAGAGTGAGGAGTAGGGGAATGGATTGGTTGTTTCTGTCACAGAGGCATGTACACTTGCCTGGGAAGTATACATTTCTTCTTCTTTTTAAACAAACTTAACTTCTCTTATATATAATTATTTATTCATGCTTTCCATCTTTCCACTTCAGATTTCAATCTGTTTCTTTAGTCATTCTCAATGCCTTGGGGAAAAGAATGTCAAATCCAAGGGAAGTTATTATGATGAATTGATTCTTATTGTATCTATCAAAATCTTCTATCTATCTATCTATCTATCTATCTATCTATCTATCTATCTATCATCTATCTATCATCTATCTGTATCACCTATCTATCATCTATCTGTTTCTATATCTATCATCTATCTTTGTATCCACCATCTATCTTTGTATCTGTCTGACTGTGTACATAATGTTTCCATGACACACTTTTGCTTTTGTTAAATATTGTCATTTACAAATTTGTTATCTATGTGAATGTATAAGGAAATTCTTATTTTTTAAAGTAATGCTTCTAATGGCCCACTTTCTCAGAATTTAAAAGTTATGCCATGTCAGAGAATGATTCCCAAACCTTTAGGGAAATATCAAATTTACATGATAATATCAATGACTTATTCTAGGCCACTTTAAATAATTCACTCCTCATTTTTTCCAACTTAATATTTCCTGACATTTGAACCAGACAATGGCTGAATACAAATGTTTTATATGCTCTTTAGTGGAGACACCTACTGTAAAATGGTTAATGAAAAGCCTATGAATCATCGCTTCCCTAAAATATTCAGTTCTTTAAGCTGATTGCTATTAGCAGTTCATATTATTTTAATTAGAAGAAAACATGGCTGCTGAAAATCAGCTAAAGGTTCTATAAATAAAAGTACCCATTCTGCAGAGTCAAATTTTAATTAACCTTTTAGTATGCCAACCTTTCCACTAGCATTTTTCAGGGCTTACAGCCATTCATTTTGTTCAAAGCCATATGGGCTATTTTTCATCTGTATATAATCCAAACCTATGAGAGAGGATTTCTGGAATACAAAAGCACTGTTCATCAGCTGTCACATAAATACCTTTATTTATATAAAAAAGACACACAAATGTAATACACTGTAGTGTGGTGCGGGGGGAAATACACAAGGTGGAATAAAATAACTATTACTTCTTTTTCCCATTTATCTCCTCATTTTAGTCACAATTTGTGTCCTGACCTGCTCTGGGCAGGGTGGTTTTCTTAATGGTAAACTACTTACTGGTGATTAAAACAACACCAGGCTGTAATTACTGGGAATCAGTCCACTTTTCACTTCTAGTCATTATCCACATGAAAGGTGTTTTCATAAGCTATTTGTTGGAAATCCATAGGTGACATAAATAAGCATGTTTTGCTGATTGATTTTGTATGTTGCTGTTACCGTGACTATGGAAGAAATGCCAGATCAAAGTACAAAAGGTGGCTGGACCTAATTCACTTCATTCCCTGGTTACCAGAAAAATTAGTTTTTAGAAAAATGTTTCTAATTGTTATGCAGTCAATGAAAGCCATCAAACACAACCATAGCAACTACTGTCAGAACCTGACCTTAATAAGCAAAGAAGACTGATATTAATTCAGTTTCTATGGTTATAGTCAAAGTAGATGTGATATTTTTCTATTTAAAATTTACAACTCTCTGTGATTATTATAGTAACTGAACATCAACTATATAAAGTTTATTAAACTTACAAAAGAACCTGATGATAAAGAACTGCAGTTTGCTAATAATACCCTAGATCTGTAGTAGTGATTTGGTGAATCCAGTTTTGAGGAGAATACATGAAGCTGACCACTGAATACTTAAAGCAACTCGTTGCTATGATCCTGCCCTATTCTGGACATTTCTACCTCTCTGACCACTGCTTTTCTGCATTTTGGTTATATCTTTTTCTAAAACTCTGTTTCTTATAGGTGAATGCTTTATAATCTATGCATGTACCAACATGTACATGTTAGCTATTGAGTAGGACAAAAAATTAGACAATCAGGGCAAAAATAGTTAAGATCAAGGATTCAATGAGTATAGAACTTTATGGTGAAGACACAGTGAGAGTATAGGGTGAATCAAAGGAGACAGAAAAGGATGAATGTGGATCTGGAATGGGCAAGCCATACAGCCAGGATGGTAGGCAGCCCTGACTTAGCTCCCAACCCTCTCTCTCTCCTCCAAACTCCAAATATTTGCCCTCCTTTTACTCTAAGCATGCTTGGTAGGTAATCTCTGAAATGGTCTCCAGTGATCCTCACCGCTGGGCATTCACACACTTGGGTAATCCCTTCTCCTTGAATGGGTCTAATGACTTACTTGTATCTGATGAGATGAACACAGCAAAATTAATTGGTTATTACTCCTGTGATCTGATTACAAAAGAGTGTATTCTATCTTACTAGCACTCTCTCTTACTTTATAGCTTGTTTCACTTTCATGGAGCAAGCTACTAAGTTTGTGAGATGCTCTCTGGAGAGGTACATATCACAAAAACCAAGGGAGGCCTTCTGGCCAACAGCTCATGAAGAACCAAGGCCTCAGCCCATCAGCTGTGAAGAACTGAATCTTTAAAAAAGATCCTTTTGAGTTGAGTTAATTAAGCCTTAGGAGTTAAGCCATGCCTAGACTCCTGACCCACAGAAACTATGAGATAATTGCTATTCTTATTTTAAGACACTCAGTTTGGAATAATTTTTTATACCATCTTGTTAATACTGCAACCAGATTTTGAAACAGCTATACAATCTGGCCTCAGAGAGTGGGGAAAGTGTTGCAGAGTAGAAGGGAGAGGTCTGGTCACACACAAACAGGGATCAACATTCAGAGGTCAGGATGAGTGGAAGGGAAGGAAGGAGAGAGAGAGGAAAAAAAAGAGGAAACAAAAAGCATACTTCCCTTTAAGACCAACGTTTAAATTGGAAACAGGACAAGAACATAATGAACGTGATCTACAAACAAGACAGAAAAGTTGGTTGTATCACAGTACAACCAGAGAAAAACTTGGCTTTCAAAGTGGAGCATGTCGCAAGATCCTGTGCTCCTTACAGGTTACTACAGACCCAAGGAATGATAATTAGAGAAGAATAATCCATTATACTCATGATAAATGTCTCCACAGGATTCTTGGTTTAAGAACTTGCAAATATTGGGCACCTGGGGGCTCAGTGGGTTAAAGCCTCTGCCTTTGGCTCAGGTCACGATCTCAGAGTCCTGGGATCTAGGCCCTCATTGGGCTCTCTGCTCAGCAGGGAGCCTGCTTCCTCCTCTCTCTCTGCCTGCCTCTCTGCCTACTTGTGATCTCTCTCTCTATAAATAATAAATAAATAAATAAACAGATAAATAAATAAATAAATATCTTTAAAAAAAACTTGCAAATATTTGTACTGTTGCAGGACAAACAGAACTCAGGCTTTTGACTCACAAATTATAAATGTCATATTTCATGCCCTATCATGTTTTATATTTTATATTTGATCTTATAGTTGTCTTTTTTTCTGATTCGTGCAGCTGTTACAAGATGATGTGAGTGGGGTGTGTGTATAACATAATCTGAAGAAAGTACACCGCCACATGCTATCTGAAGCCCCTCATTGCAGCTGTCCCACTGAGATAGATGCCTCTCACTCACAAAGCTTGGTATTTGCAGTGTATGTCATTCAGAAAACAACAACAACAACAACAACAACAACAACAAAAACCCCAAAACAAAACATGTTTCTGCAGACATCTATGGTTTGGCAGATAATCACAAAGAGTTTTCTATAGTTATCATCCAACCTGGGATCCAGAGAATTCTCACAATTCCATCAGGGACTGTTGAGAGAACTGTTTCAGGAATATGGCAAGTGATAATCTTAGATCTCAGATATAAAACTTCCCATTAAGTCTTTCAAATTAAAAGTGTTTCCAAGAAGACTTGTTTTAGCAGTTTGTATCTACTTCCAGTGAATGCATAGCTTCATCAAGATGACTGGTAGGCCCTCAGCACACCCTACTTCTTGTGTCTCTCAGATTTTCCAGAAGAGATTTGACTCCAATATGGATGGAAATGACACCTGTAATTAGGATCAGAGTCTCTGCTGTTCTTTGCTCCAGCTACTGATTCGTACCTCCTGAAGAGAAAGAGATGGCTGAGATATTCTTACTGATGCTCCAGTGGGCCTACCCATGGATTGAGCTGAACCATACTTAGTGTTATAGGCTCTAAGTATTGACATTTTCTCAATATTTATTCTAGTTGCTTACAAGTAGGTACCTACAGTAGGTAAACTTACTCTCTTCATATCATGCTCAAGATGAATTCACCAGCTTTGGCAGTCAGGGATCCTTGTGACCCACTTCAAGTGCAGGTTTCTGCTGCCTCTGGAACCACAACGCAATTGCTCCTAATACTTAAGTCATGGTGTCTAAAGGACACTTTGTGATAACTCACTATAACTTTAATTTAATCTCTCTTGATTTGCTTATCTCTTAGGACATGGCTTCCATGGGAAGATGGGAATGGGTATTTTCTTCAGGCATCATTATAGATCCAAACTCCAACTATAGGCATATGAAGATATGTTAATGAAACAGCTTTGAGTATCATTTTTTAAGCACTGTATGAACTTTATCTGATAAAAATTTATCTCACTTATACTACCCCCCATTTCCTTTCATTATAATTTTATTACTTTTTATTTTCTGTATTGGTTACCTTGTAATTTTGTCTTGATTCATCATTTATAGATTGTTCCTCTTTCTCCCTTATTATCACAGATAAGCTGGTATTTAAGTTATAAGGAACAGTTTATTTATCAAACTCTGGCATGAATCCTTGTGTAGAATGATTCCATTCTGTGCTCCTTTCCAACAGTGCCTAAGGAAGCAAAGATAATTTTATGAATCTTTGCATATATAAAAATATCTTTATTCAACTATTACCCTTGAATGAAAATACTCTAGGTAGAAAATTACTTTCTTTCTGAATCATCAGGTGCTGCTGTTGAAATGCTTGATGTAATTCTGATTTTTTTTCCTTTGGATGTGACTTCTTTTAAAATTTTTTTGGATGTGATTTCTTTATAAAATTATTAATATTATTATTAATTGTTTAAGGTTGTTTTTTTAACATGGTATTCTAAAATGTCATGATATTATGCCTTGTTTTGGATATTAAAAAATTAATTGTGCTGGTACATTTTTGGGTTCTTTTAATCTGGAAATGTACATTTTTTAGTTTTGGAAAGTATGCTTTTAAAAAATATTTTTATCTCCATGACTTTCCTACGATGGTCTTTATGAAATTCATAGTAATTAGTCATTTGAGATCTTAGTTTGATGCTGTTAATTCTTAGCTTTTCTCTCATATTTTCCTTCTTCTTGTCATTTTGTTTACTTTCAGGCTTCTGTAGAAATTTTTGTTTCAGCTATATTATTTTAGTTCTTCCTACTAAGTGACATCCATTTTTATGATTGCAAAAACTTCTCTCTCTCTCTTACATTAATTTGCAGTTTGGTTTTAATTTTGAAATGTTCTTGTGTTTCATGCATTATATCTTTCTGGATTTCTTTTCTTGGTTTGCTTACTTAGCCTCTGTCTTACATTCTGGAGACTTTCCACACATGTTTCCTCATGCTTGATGACCATTCCTATTTAACAAAAAGGCCCGTAAATTTTGATTGGAAGCTCTGTGGTCTCTGGTGCTTGCAATGTGTACTTCTTATTCTTGTGAAATTGGTCTGAATGATGACCAGTCACTCAGGCCTCAAATATCCATGCAAGGAGGTCAATCTCTGGAATCTTTTAATTTCTCCAGAAAAAAATTCTCCATTCTTCTACTTGGGGCCAGTCTATTGGTTTCTAATCATCTGTGTAAGTTGGGGCAAGTCTTGGGATCAGTCTGTCATGTTTATAGTGGTTTAGTAATTATTCTTATTTTCAATTATATACCTCACCCTTGCTCTATTATCAGTAACTAAACCTTTATACCTAAGCCTTTCTGTCCCTGGGGATAAGGTACCTGACCACTTGTATTCAGTGTGTGAAAATGCAAGAGGGAAATTGAAGGTGCTGAACATAGATGGTCAGCCTATCCCTGCTTCATCTCTGCCCCATACCGGTTTTATTCTCTGTAATTTTCTTTTTTTCTTTTTCTTTTTTTTTATTGTTAAATTTTTTTTCCAGTGTTCCAAGATTTATTCCCCATTTCCCACACCCAGTGCTTCATGCAGTAGGTGCCCCCAGTACCCACCACCAGGCTCTCCCATCCCTCCCCCCCCCCCCCCAAGTCCCTCAGTTTGTTTCTGTGTCCAAATTCTGCCTTCCTCTGTAGCAAGTGCTTCCAAATCCTGTGCTTTGCCAGGTTTCTGAAGGGCCTGGTGGTGGAAACTAATCCATTTTTTCATCAATTCCTCTGCATGCCACTAGCCTGGGGTTCTATCTCCTAATATGTTTTTGCGGCTGTATGAGCTTAAATTTTTAGAGAACTCTAGTTTCTTGATCTCAGAGCTAATAAACACCATGTTCAAAATAGTAGTCTTAATTTGAAGCTGTTGAATATAAAATAATTTATATCTATGGAACATTGAGCATTTATTATGTGCTAGTCATTGTACTAAGCACTTTATATATGTTATTTCATTTAATATTTGGAGTTTCCATTTTACATATGAGGAAACTGAGGATCAGAGTGATAATAAAAAGTAATATAAGATGTCCGATAAAATTTTTTTTAAGATTTTATTTATTTATTTGACAGAGAGAAACAGCTAGAGAGGGAACACAGACAGTGGGAGTGAGAGAGGGAGAAGCAGGCTTTCCCCGGACCAGGGAGCCCAATGCAGGGCTGATCCCGGGACTCTGGGATCATGACCTGAGCCAAAGGCAGATTCTTAACAACTGAGCCACCCAGGCCCTCCTCTCCCCATACAAATTTTTATTCCAATGAGAATTAGCTGCTTTACTTTAAACTTTTTTTTTTAATTTTTTTAAGCAACAATAAGAAAATAGATATGAGTGGAGTGTGTTTCATCCCACGAGGCACTAGCCTTAGCTAATGGCAGGATTATGAGTATGTATTCTGCTGATAAGTTTATGTATGGGCATTGTATGTCTAATTGAATGACAGGAAATGTCAATTCAAATGAATATTGCAAATTTGGAAAAGAAGGGATAATTTATTACTGTGGATTTTTTCCAAGAGTTACTGAGGGCATATCTGAAAGATGCGTCTTCTTTCCAGTGTGAATATCACCTACAAAGGTTGACTTCTGGTCAGGGTTCATTAGTGAGTAAAAACTAAGACACACCTTATAACATAAAGACTATGGGCTACAAGATACAAATGAATAGAAAAAAAATGTTCTGGTGAGGAAAAGAATGCAAATGTCCTGGGATCCCCACTTGCAATAAACTCAGTCCTTTTTTTTTTTTTTCTCAAACAAAAAGAATCTTGATCTCACTAAACAGAATGCTTAAACCTCACCCAGCTAATGATAGACAGTGCTCACACTGCTGTGTGCATTTCTAGTCTTCAGCATGGCTGTAGGCTTGCAAATATCCAGCTACTTTAGAAAAAGTTTTCTTTATCATTCATAAAAAATGCATCAAAACCCGTTCACCAACAATGAAAGATTTTTTTCCTAAGGCAGGAGAATAATTAGGCCGATTCTTGCTTCCTTAATCCTATTCTTGCAATCAATCAAAATAGAACCAGAGTTGAGATGAAGACCCTTCAGGGTCTTTTCCTAGTAGGGCAAACGAGGAGCTATCTTCCATCCTAAGTTTAAGAACTACCCTTCAAAGGCCCTGGAGCTAGAAACACTGGAATTTTGTACTATTCTTTTTTTGACTCGCTAATCTCCTGTGTAACAGCTTTTTGGGGGAAGGTATGGAGGTAGAAGAGTGAGTTCCTGATATTTATTTATTTATCATTTGAAACTTTTTATTTTGGTATACTTTCAAACTTATAGAAATATTTTGGGAATATACAGGGAACCAGAAATACCACATAACACAAATTTAATTATTTTCATTTTGTCCCATTTGCTTCCTCTTTGTATATTTGCATATTATTCTTTTTCTCCCTGTATCATATAAAAGTAAATCAAAGAGTTCACAAGTTCTACCCCTCAATAATTCACTGTGTGTTTCCTAAGAGCATGTTCTTTCTCTTACCTATTAACAACATAGTTATCAATGTGAGGATATTTCCTTGGTTTTTTTGCCAATTCAAGATCCACACCGGGAACATGGATTATATTTATTTCTTATGTCTCTTCGGTATCTTTTAATTTGGAACAGATCATCAGCCATACTTAATGCTTCTGGCCTTAAATTTTTGAAGGGTTATAGATTAGTTATTTCATAGAATGTTCCTCAACTTGAGATTATATATTTCATCATTATTAGTCCCAGGTTATGGATTTTTATCTGGAATTTCACTGAAGTGTTATTTTAGCCTTCTCAGTGAATCATATCAGGGCACATGATTAGCTTTGATCACTTGAGTAAAGTGATGTCTCTCTGGTAAAATCACTGTTTTCTCTTCCTAATTAATAGGTAGCTTGTGGAGAGACTATGTGAATATCCCCTGTTCATCAAACTTTTATCTACTAGATTTGATGTCCACTCAAGGTTTTCTAACTCCATCCTCCTTTCTTCATTTATTGGTCTGCATTCCACTGTAGAGAGTGCATTTCCCTTTTTTGCATTTTTTAAATTCATTTACGTATTTATGTTAGTATGGGGTCATGGATTTTTATTTTACTCACTAGGTTATAATCTGTTACTACTATCAGTATTTATTTGGTGGTCAAATTGTCCCAGATTCGGCCAGTATGAGTCTTTTTGAATTGACTTCTATGTTCATTTGACGTGTTCCCGTATTCTTTACTTCCTCACTTTCTGTCACAACAAGATGTTCCAGACTTATCTTGTACTTTGCATGTGTTAGCACTGGTATTAATCTGTTTCTCCTAGGAATCCTGGTTCCATTTAGTGGAAAACAAATTTAGAATCCTAGTTCAATTACTGGAAAGTAGGTATGCCATAGCTACTGGTGTCTTCGCTTCTATCCTCTCTCAGTGGATAGAAAAAATACATGTATATGTGTGTGTGTAAGTGAGAAAATTTCTCCCAGTTATCTTCAGTATATTTATTTGCTGGCTGAAGCCACAATACACAAAAGAGAATTTCAGAATTGGTAAGCTGCAAAGCAAACCTACTAATTAGAGTTTAATATTTGCTAAGTTTTCTTTTTGAGGTAAAATTCATATAAATCATAAAGACACAATTCAACGAGGTCTGAAAAAATAATATACCCATGTAGTCATATCATAACAGGATATAGAACATATTCTTTATGAAAAAGTTCTCTAATTCCTCTTCCTGACTAATGAATCCTCTCAAACTCCAAGAAAACCACTCTTCTGATTTTTTCACCTTGGATTGGTTTTTGCCTTTTTAAAAACCTTGCATCAAAGAGGTATTGCTATATATATCAATTTCAGCCAGCAAATCTTTTACCCATTAAGTGGTACCCATACCATGTTGGTGATTATACTTATTGTTTGTATGTAAGGCTCTTGATATTTGCTTTCATGACCTGTGTTGGTCACAGTTATCAAAATAATAACACAAAACTTTCACCTAATCCTGAGCCAGTCATCCAAAATTAGCTAATGGTAATTTTGTCTGTGCTTCATATTTGAAATTGATTCTACAAATTCATTATCCTGGAATGTATGCTCCCCACTACATCAACCTCCATTATGACAGAGTTATGATTCTGTTCACATGAGTAGTTCTTTGGAAATACGGTAGAAAGATGCTTCCTCCTTTTTTGGCTGTCAATCTTCCAAACTCCTTTTGTATTTTAAGAAATAGTCCATTCCTAAAATCTTGGTTGGATCCAGAGCCCCAACTCCCATTATAGGAGCCAAAGGAGGCCAAACTTTCTTTCCGTCCCTCCATCCGTGACATTTAAAGGATATGAGTACGTGATACTATCTCAGCAGATTGAATGCTTCTGCTGGGGACATTGACTCCAAAGCAGTCAATATGAAGATGGAGGGACAGTTTAGAATATAGTACCAGTTTCAGTGTACAGCAGTGACTAGAATAGTATCCAGTGGTTTCTCCAGTAATTCGCAGTGATAGCAGCAGCAGATGGCTGGCTGTGAGCAGCAGTGGACTTTCTGACAGACTTTCTGACCAGACCGGTTTTGCAGAGTGACCTCCTCTCCTGATGCTCTTCTGCTTGTCTGCTTTGTTCCTGCTTGATTCAGGAGCCTGAGATCCAGTTTTCCTAACAATTCTTAATATCCTACATCCTTCTAATAAGGCACACTTCTGCTTAAATTAGACAGAACTTATTTTTCTTTCTTGAAACCTGGAAACCTGACAGCTTTAGGACTCAAGGACAAAGGTCAGAAGGACAGTTTGTTGTCAATAAATGGAACTTCACTAAATGAAGATCCAGTATCTCTCTCATTATTAGGTAGCAATAGCACCAACTTCTCAGTTTGAAGCTATAAGTCAGGTGAATATATGTGACATACAATGGTTTAGAATTTATTCTATTCTTAGATATAGAATGATGAAATTTATAGATTGTCGTAAATGGTGTGTGGTGGCAAATGACAAAAGATATATCCTAATTCTTGTACACAGATCACTGTTTTTCATCAGTAATGTTAGAGGTAGAGAATTATTAATAACAGATCACTCTTGCATGGGATGGCATATTACATGCACCCTAAAAATTCTATTAGAAAATAATATTACACCTTAAGGAAATATGTATATGGTTTTAGGGTAAAAATTGCTGAGCTTATGCTTTTTTCTATAAAGTAAACTGTGTGTGTATCTGGAATTGTTTGGTTACAGTATGGCTGATATGGCTTTCCACTACCAATGTGTGGCCTGCATGGATGCTAAGAGTAAGAGCCAACATTTGCTTTACAATTTACACTTCTATATAATTTAGAATTTTTTTGGCATTAATTGCCTCTTGAATTTTTTTTAAGGACATTAACATTAAGATTCAGCATTAGAAGTGAAGGCTACATGAGCACATGACTAGAAAGACACTGGTGTCAGGCAAGCAATTAGGCATAAATAACATTAAACACGGTGCCAATTTTTTTCTGCAGTAGTGTGATTAATCTCCTAAAGTCCATCTCTCAGAAAATGACTTAAACTTTAAAGTCTAAGATAACTTAGAAGTTCATGGACACATATTGATGCTGTTTCACATAGAATTGATTCAAATGTGAAATCAAGATTACAGCCTTGATGGGGAGGAAGGTGTGGAGGGAAGGAATGAGCATTTTTAAAAAGTTCCTTCCTGACATATAGGCAAGTTTAAGAAACTATGAGTTAACCTATGGCCTCAGGGTCTCATCTTCTACCTTTAACTGCTTTTCTCAGAAGGAATTATGGTGCCTTTTTAAAATAAAGGAAAACAAAATCATCTTCCATTTTAACTGTGTAAATGAAGACTATTTTTAAAAAGCTATTTAATATTTGATTATTACCAAAACACTTTAGCCAACCTGGAAGAGAAAATAATCTTCTGCTTAAATATTTAATTACTTAAGAATCACTGATTGACCAAATATACTATATTTTCTCACATAATACACTCCCTAGGAGTTTTTACTTTTAAGATAAGGTTATATGAGGAATAATGTCAGTTAATATTCCTATAACCACTAATGACAAGGTGAAAGCCATAAACTTTGGGTCAAATGTAGCTTCAGCTTGGAACAAAATGACACTCCTTTCTACTTTTCACCCAAGTCTTTAGTAATTGATTTGACCTCTGGGAGAGGTATTGGGAGTGCTTCTAAGCTGTTCTCTGTTTCTTTTTAGCTGCTTGACACCTCTTCACCTTCATTGACCAAAGTCTTCTGGGTGATTCCATAGCTACTGACAATCACAGAAGACTGCCTTGAGAAGTCATGTGGAGAATAAAAATACATTTCCTCTTCAGCTCTGGAGGTGGAGTAGGGAGGTGGATTGTGGAATATACAGATACATGCACACACAATTTTGGACATAAAAAGCATATTTTAGTAAAGTACAATAAAATAAAGGAATAAGAGTAAGTGCTGTGAAAGGTATAAAAAGTAATTATACTTCATACTGGTAGTAAATGGAATTGAAATAAATACATATATTTTGAGTAACCCGAAAAGTTTAACATTATACTTTTATGTTTTTTATTCAGAAATTACCTGGAGAAAAAAGCCCACATACAAACTAAGTACATTCCATATGCCTATGCTACTCAAGTTAGAATGCCAGTGCAGTGCCAAGAGGCCGGGGTGAGGACCAGAAGCCCCTGCTTTCTCCAGGGCTTTATTTCTGACTGTGATGCAGCTAATTGCCCGATTTCCACTCCCATTTTACCATTTGATTGTAAGAGAGCTGGACTAAATGGGAGTTACTCATGTAGCTGGACTACATGGAAGTTACTCATGAAGCTGTCAGTTTTGCCATTACAAAACTGCATTTTCTAACAAAATCTAAAGTTTCCACAGACGGAGGTGTGTATTAGACTACTTTATATTAGGAACGCCTGGGTAGTTCAATCAGTAAAGCGTCTGACTTCAGCTGAGATCATGATCTTGGGGTCCTGCGATGGAGCCCCATGTTGGGCTCCCTGCTCAGCAGGGAGTCTGCTTGTCTCTCTCTCCCTCATCCTCTGCCCCTTCCTCTGCTCGTGCTCTCTCTGTCTCTCTCTCAAAGAAATAAATTTTAAAAAAAGAAGAATTTATATTTGAGGAATGAGGGGGAGGTTGTATGAATTCTTTTGGGAGGAACTCTTTTTAAGAAATCACCTCCAGGCATTTTTCACATTTCCACTCAAATAGCCAGCCAAGTAGATTCCTCAACTAAATTCAGTCACCAGGTATTTATGTAAATACAAAATACTTTTGTAATTATTTCTTTTTTTAAAATAATTTATTTTATTTTCCAGTGTTCCAAGATTCATTGTTTATGCCCACACCCAGTGCTGTAATTATTTCTAAATTTCTTTTCATCCTGAATAATTTTATTAGTCCTAGTATTTATCAGGAAGCAAATCTAATGAAAAACTGGAGAGATGTTCCTGAAAGGTTGTCACTAAAAGACTTACAAGGCTTTTGATTGGTTTTCAAAGTTGAACCATCAGTTTGGAGCAAAAAGTTTAAAATGAGGGCTTTGCCTTGTATACGATATCAGAACACCAAGCCTAGGGCCCGCATAAGCAGGGCGGCACCCAGAGGAGAGGGCAAGGGGACAGAAGGCGCTCCTGATTACCCAAGCATTAGAAGCCCCTCTTCTAATGATTCCCCAAACAAAGTGAAGCTAGAGGAGGGTTTCTCCAGCCTCTGTTTCTCAAGGGGCGCTTTGGCCCTTGCGAAGTAACGCTTTCACTTTGATTTCCCTTGAACGAAGCAGGTGAAAGGCCATTTGGCACCAGGCGGTTCCTTTTACTCCAGCTGCCTATGAAGAGCGCGGTTGCCAGGCAACGAAGTCCCTGGCTCTCTTTGTGCCTACATCAGCTAGGAAATTTGGAGGTTTTTAAAGCTGTTGTCTATTGCAGACAGCTTACACTGAATGCCTTTAGGTTTTTAGGACTATTTTTTAATTCCTTGCAGTAAAACTGCATGATCTCTCCTAATTTTCTCTTTTTTGTAGAAGAGACTATTTAAGTGTATATGGCTATATCTCCACAGGAAAATATCAAGACCTTGACTTCAAAAATCACAAGTAATTTACATTTTAAAAGAAGAGCAAATGAGCATCACAGCTGCATTTCATATGTTCCTCCCTGTCAGCTTAATTTTTTTCGTTTTCTTTCTCCTCTCCTTCTTTAGCTTTTTACATTTTATGTGCTTTTCCCTTTTTTTGCCCCCTTCATTCCACCCCAGTTGGATGTATGCTTCTTTTACCTCTTTCTTATTCTATCCAGTAATGTGAACTCTCTGGTATTTATGCATTCATCTTTAATCAGTAGCTCATCCAATGAATTTGAAGTGAATCAAGCTTTTCTTTAAAACCTGCCTGGTTTATATTTTCTTCTTACTTCAAGTTCCTTTTATTTTTATTTTTCTAGCCTGTGGCTAGGGAAGGCCATTGGGAAATAACTGACAGACTATTTTTAGTTATTATTTGGACTTGTCTTGTTCCTGACAGAAAACCCTACATTACTCTCTGAGCCTCCCAACGTGGTCTCTCTGCTTGCATGGTAGCCCTCTTGGCACATTCCATTAGCCCTGAACCCACAGAGTTCTCAGAGGTATTCTGGTCCTAACTCAATGTAGGACATTCTCTAACATACTTAATAATATGAAGATATTTCATGGAAGATCATTAAACTTAAAAGACACGAAAAGGATATGCTTCCTTTTGTTCTTTTTTCTCTGAGTCTTGCAATAGCTTAAAATAAATGAGAGCAAATTGGTCTGGCCATGCTTTTGCTATCAATGCTCGACTCTGGTGCTGCAAAGGGAAACATCCAGTAAGGAGCGCGTGCACACACACAGGGTCAAAACTCTGGAGAGAGGTACATTCAGGACAGCAATGCATTTTAAATCTGAGCACTTTCTGGTGCTCTCTCCACTTTCCTGCCCTGCCAAAGCAAAACCAAAAAAGCACTATGGTATTTATTTATCAATGTGAGGTAACAAGTAATATATAGATTTTTATTTACGTGCTCACTAAAGATTTGTTATAATATAAAAATGGACCTATTTGACATCACTGCCTGAAAATTCACTGTTGCAGATAGATTTATCTGTTAAGACCATTAAAATAAAAAATGGGCTTAATTATTAATACACCTACTGCTGTGATTTTGAGTGAGTAGTTATGCAATCAACTATACATATTTCTAGAATTTAGAGTAAGAACTATTCTCCCTTTATGAGTCTGTATTGGGATCTTCTTTATATTTGCTATGAAAACCATAATAGAAGAGTTATATCATTTTCTATATGATAAAATCAGAGTACTGTATTACAGTAGGTCAGAAACAGGAGGTACGGGTTTTAATCTGACTTCGATCCCTAGCTAGCTTTTTGACTTTGGGCAATTCCCTTAATCTTGGTCTCAATTCCCTCTCCTGTAAAGTTCTAAGGTTGGAGTAAATACTCTCTGAGATATATTCTGCTATTAAAATTCTATTATTGAATTTGAAAACCACTAAACCTTTCAGTGAGTATGATTTAGGAAAGGAATGATACAACTTTTTTTTAAGTTGGTAAAGTTTTTAAGTGAAAAAAAGTATTTAAACCTCCTTGTATTTGTTAATTGAGCTATTTTTTTTTTTTACATTGACATACAAGTTCTAAAACTTATGTCTGTTGTTGACTCCATAGTCAATGATTAAAAAGTACAATTTCTGGAGACTGCCTGTGCTTCCTCATAGAGTTGTTGTGAACATGGGAATGTTCCTTGATGTCTTTGTGCTCAGTTTAGTCATCTGTCAATAGGGAGTAATAACAGTACCCGTAACATAAGGATATTGTGAGGATTGAGTGAGATGATTCATTAAGCTTTTAGCAAATGGCTAGAGCATTACCCTGTTCTTGGTATACTCCGCTGTCACCATCTATCCAAGGCTATTATCACTCCATACTTTATTAGTGTAAAAATAACCTTTTAGTTATTTTAGTAAAGTCTCTTCCTCTAAAATCTATTCTATACATTCCTCCCAGCTTAGACTGCTCCAAATACAATTCTTGTAATTTCTATCCCCTAGTAAAAATGATAGCAACAGATTTCCACTGAACCCATAACCTGACATTTAAGGCTTTCATTAATATATCGATTCAATTTATCTTCCCCGCTTCATTCTATTACTTCCTTATGCATAAATGCTTTGCCTGAATGGAACTCCCCAAATGTCCCTGAGAATGAGTGCTCTGCTTGCCTGTTATGCAATTAAGAGCAGAAGTTATGATACTTCTTTATACTCCAGTATTAATCCAGGACCTGGCACACTGTAGGCAAGCGATGCTTGTTGAAATGGGCAGCCTCTGCTCATACTATTTTCCTCCCAGGAGTCCTTTCTTCTTACCGTTACCTACATAACACCTATCCTTCAAGGTCCATTCCATTATCATGAGTTACTGCTCTTCATAAGCTACCTACTTCCTCTCGTAGTAATATCATGGATCTATCTGGTAGCATTTGTATTCTGCTGTGATTATAATTATTTTTGTCATTATCTTATGTCCTAATTTTTCAGTGGCATTGAGAGCAGTGTACTATGTCTCATTTAATTTTATTTCCTGCAATGCCTAGCATTTGGATTTGACTATGTGAACTGTCAGTGGCTAGTTTTTGAGGAAATGAACATGACTAACAGAATAATATTATTCATTATTTTGCCACCATTTAAGAAAAATCCTATTTTATGGAAGAAAATCTGCATTCCTTGACAGGCTTCTGAGTCTCTCCCATGTTTACTCACATTCTGTCTGTGTAACATGACTTTAGGTAGCTGCTTAAGTCCTACTGGCCTTCTTGGTATTCCATGGACATTCCATATTCATTCTCACCCCTATACCTTTGTTGATGTTTCTTTGGCTTGAGTGCAATCCTGTCTTCTTTTCAGCGATCTAAACCTTATTTCAGGTCCCATCCTAGTTTCCCATTCCCCAATGGAGCATTCCATGATTATTTCGGCAATGTTTCTTCTCTTTCACAGCTGAAAGGAGAAATTAATACACTTAATTTAGTACTTAATCATACAAAGACCTCCCCTCAAACCCAGTATGAGACTAGGAGAGAATTTAAAATTGTGATACTACAGAAATTTTAATAGAGAAACTGAGAGGGGCTATTCTCATATTAACCCACTTTCCGGGTTACCTTATATTATCTATACATATTATCATTATTGGCTACTTGTTTTTAAAGTATTTAAGCAACTGAATCACCTCTAGTAAATAGTGTGACCTTACACATGGTAAGTGCTAATTATACTTTAATTCAATAGAAAAATATGGTTTAAATTTGCATCTTATTTTTCATGTGTTTTAGTCTTTTAACCCAACTGGATATTAGATCCTTGGGGTCAAATCTGGAATTTTTTGGATTTTCTACATGAGCAAGCATAATGCTGATTGTGCTGGAGATTTTCAACACATGAACAATATCCATTGTTAGGTGGGACCTAGCTGGCAAAATGACCTAGTTTTTACTTTAAATTTATTTCATGATACCTGACACTCTAACTTCATTTCATTTTTCCTGGTCTATTGGTTCTAAGTTACTGCCATACTCACAGTTTTTCTCTGCTCTATTGTCTTCTAATTTGCTATCATATTTACTGGACTTCTCAGTAAATAAGGGAACTAAAAGTCTATCTTTAGAGAAGATATACACAGATACATCTTGGGGATAGGTACATGGGGTGGGAGAGGATTTGCTTTCTATGTCACTTTCATACTATTTTCATCTTTGAAGATGAAAATGGGGTGTATTATACATATTTGTTGAGTGGTCTATATTAAGAATAGTATACTAGACCATTTATATACACAATTAGATTTTCTTTCCTCAGCAATCTTATGTAGTTGATGGTACTAAGCTACATTTATAGACATGAAAGGTAAGAGAGGTACTAAGCTACATTTATAGACATAAAGGTAAGAGAGAAGTAATTTGACTCAAGTCTTTATCCTTAAACTTGATCTCAGTTCTGTCTGATACCAAGGTCCTCACTAACAGAAGGGGAGATAAGATAGTGGATCTCTAACTCCAAACAACAGAAAAGTTGCCCAAGGAAATTCTTAAAATACATACCACTAGAATCTATTACAAAGATTCCAATTTGTTAGGTTTGGGGTGAGACTGAGAAGTGCATATTTTAACAAACACGAAAAAGGATTCATTTGGAAAAATTTTGACCTAAGGAATAGTTTCATGATAATAATAGTAATAATAATAACTAAACAGCATATGGATTAACATGGCATTGTCTAGCAGTTACTGCATCACATTAGTATTCATCAGCCATTGTGTTGTGAAGCATTTATAACATATTTTTTCATTTATTTCTTGCAACCACCTTATGAAGCTTATATTATTAGCTTCTTCCTTATACATGAGAAGGGAGCTAGGGTCAGAGAAATCACATAGTTGGAAGTGGTAGAAATAGTCTGATTCTAAAGCCCATGCCTGCAACCCTAGGAAAGGGGCAGCCAAGTAAAAAGAAAACCAGGAAGACTGCTGTCATAGAACCCAAAGGAAGAAAACACTGAGCAGAGCATGTCAATGCCAGAATTAAGTAGGTTAAGTAATGAA
The DNA here is from genome assembly GCA_004023965.1 of Spilogale gracilis. Taxonomy (NCBI): domain Eukaryota; kingdom Metazoa; phylum Chordata; class Mammalia; order Carnivora; family Mephitidae; genus Spilogale; species Spilogale gracilis. The sequence continues at coordinate 5,393 of PITA01001881.1, read as the reverse complement.
AAGCATTCCATAGATCTATAAATGAGGAGTTCATTGATGATATTAGCAATACCAGCTTGAGTAGAAAGATGGGAGTAGTAAGGTGGAATATAGAGAGTTAAAAAAATGAATGGAAAATGCAAAAAATAGAGAGCTTAAATCCTCATTTTATGAGTTTCCAACATAAAAGTAAGGAAATGAGGAAGGGTTGTTTTAGGGGAGAACGCAAATTTGGTGAGAATTTTTTTAAAATATGGGAGAGTCATAAAAATATGATAAAGAAGGGACAGTGAAGTAAGAGAGGTGGCTACAGATTTTAAAAAGGCAAAAATAATGACACAGAGTTTTGGAGAAGGTGGGATCGATCTGTTAGCTTTGTTTAGAAGCACTTATTTTTCTGGGATAAGAAGGAATAGGGAAAGGATAAGCACAGCTGTGGATACAGATATAAGTATTTGGTAGAGACGCAGATGTGGGCATTTACGTGTAGTGCAGTGGAAAGTTAAAGTAGCTCATGTGTGATAGACTTCATTTTTTGTGCTGAGAAAATTAATAGAGTCATCAAATTAATTGGTGAAGATTTAGTGTAGCTACTGTGAGGAAAGAGAGTCAGAACTGACTAGAAATACACACAAAAAAGAAAAAGATTGTTGTGGGGTTAAAAGACCAGCTGAGGGGAAAAGTCCTATATTGTATATAGCATCAGTACGCATGACTGTGTAGTTTTTGTTCAGTGGTGATCAGTGGAGGCAGAGAAGTAGATGCAAGGATTGGGTTCATCTTAGCTTAGGGATTCAATAAAACAAGTTGTGTGGGCAACGGTGACATGTACTTGAAGGTATTGACAATAGGCTTGGTGAAATGAAGGACTCTGGAGCTGGAGTTAAGGGAAGACAGTGAGACTCGTAGAGGCTTAAAGACATAGAGGTAAGGGTGACCAAGGAGTTCGGTTTGAAAGAGATGGTAAACTAGAAAGAACTGGAAAAGTACGCAGCGATAGGCTGAAAGTGGGAATGAGTAGGACCTATCATATTTAAGTGCACATGGCAGCAACCTGAAAGAAATGTGTTTTTTTTAAGTTCCCAAGATTTTTTTCCTCTTATTTTTCAGCAGTCTGAAGTCCTAATGTCTAAGGCCTAATTTTGGTCTTTTGTTGTCCTCTCAGGTACTGTGAGTTTTATGATTACCCTGGACCTTTATTCCCTATGTCTCCATTGCTATCAATTCTGCTGTCAATTAGTCTGTTAGTCAAATTAGGAACAAGAAGTATTGATTCCTTTCATTTCTAGAGTAATAATTACAATGTGTAAGGCCACACATCTAGTTCATCTGGGCAGCATATTAAAAATGTACATTTCTGGCCTTTCACCAGAACTATTGAAGCTCTGTGGGAGAAGATCCCAAAGGTGTTGTATTTTTAATAAATTCCAAAGGAGGTTCTGACTCAGATGAATATTTTAGGAAATGACTGTTTCAATTGGGCAGTTTATTAGATTTTTCTCCATTGATTTATAATCACACTCAGTATATTTTTGCTGTTGACTCCTATTTATGTTGCTGGTGAGCTTTAAGGTTGGGGTGGAGAGGCAAGAAAGCAACAATTCAACCTTGAAATTGGTACATTTCTTAAATTTCTTTCTTATGCATGACTGTTCCAACTCATGTTTGGAAAAACAAAACCAAAAGAGAGATCAGAGTGGAAGAGATTTTTAGAATTAAGGAACTTAACAGAAAAAGTCCAAGCAACAAAGACGATTACAAGGAAGAAGAGTTTTGGAGACTGGGTAGATGTGGAGAATGAGAGGTGAGTGAGAATTTCAATTCAGAGAGAGAGATATATTAATGGTGACCATAGATGTACTGTGCTGATTTCATTTGCATTAGACATCTGGTAGATGCCCACATATTTGAAACCTACTGCCATTGTTACATTTTGCTTTTTGGTAGTTCTGTGATCAATTAATAAATGGTTTATCTTGTCACTAACTCTCATGTCATTAGAACTTATACACTGAAAATTTTTAGTTAACAAACAAGAAGAAATTTTATTTTTGATATCCTGGTACCCAGAAGCAAGTGGAGCATACATGATTATTTTCAGTATCTGCTGACAAGTTTTCAAGGAGAAAAGGCATAATGCTGCAGTGACATACAAGTCAGGCTTCAGTATACTGGGGCTATGAATCCTACAAATGAATATATTCATAGATGAACAAATTCATCACTCGATAATATTACAAGATGATGTCATAATCCATAAGCAACGAAAATATTTTTAAAATGTCATTTTCAGAAGGAACTATATCTTAGATATAGTCTTTACATTTGCAAGTTGTGCTTTTATTTTATCTTGATTAGTGGTTTCAGTTTAACCTAATATGAAAACTCTCCCCTCTCTTTTCTACTTCACTTTCTTCTTCTTCCTTCTTCTTCCCTCCTCCCTCTTCTTCCAATTCCTCCTCCTCCTCTTCTTTCCAGTTATCTGTCACACAGCCCCCCACAATACTGTGGCACTCTTCTCTCTGCTTCTCTGTGAATGTAAGCTCATTTGTATGTTTGCTACTTCATGTTAGAAATCTTACTACAGAAAAAAATCGTTAGAGTAAGAATGAGAAAATTCAAAATTACATAATCTGAATAAGATTTAGGATATGAAACACTGCTTTCTTTAATGAAGAGTAAGTGGCTGGTTCTCAAATACCATGTGAATTATTTTTCACTTGATAAGAAATCACAGATTTTCAATATGGACCATGTAAGTCTCACTTTCCTGAAGTGAATCACCATCATCTTGTCCCTTCTGTTTCTGTCCTGGTGCTCAGGTGCATGTTTCTGCTCAACCTGTACTGCATGACAACAGTGAACATTACCATCCCATTGCTTCTACAAACATCATTTTTAATTTTTTATACTTCCAAATGAGAAAAATTTTTTAAGTTGGACCAGAAGAGTCAACATTAATTCAATTTATTCACTTAATAAATTCTGTCCAATGTTAGCTGTTTTTTTTAAATGAAGATACATCTTCTCTTTTATAAAATCCATACTCTAGATGCCCTATTCAGTTTGAATTCTGGTGAATAAGGCTCATATCTAGGGCAAAGTTTCTTGGGTTTGTTCATACTTTAGGAATCATGCCTATCTCAGGAATAACCAGAACTTGCCTTTGCCCTTGTTTCCATTTTTAGATTGAGGTCTTAGCCCAACTTGGTATTCTTTCAGTACTTTGGTCCCAGTGTTAATCTAATGTGAATTCCAGGGCCATGAATGAAACTATGCCATACTGCTCTTTGTTTTAGTCCCAGTGCATCTGATTTTGTACTTACTAATTAGTCCTTTCTTACACTATAGACATCTACCTTCATTTAGGTGTGATTACCTCAAACCTTGATGATGGAAACATTCTCTTAAATTGCCTCTGTGCTACTGCTCCCCAAATCCATTGTCTATATTATTGACAAATTAATAGTCTTAAAAACATACATTCACTGTGATACATTCCCTTATGAAAAATGTCAATGGGTCTTCAATGCTTATAAAATGAAATTGGTAATCCTTAGTTCATCATTTTATGTCTTCATTCACAATCTGTTCTCTACTTATTTTTCTAGTCTTATCTCTAGTTATTTTCCTATATAGCTTTAACTCTGACTTTCTTGATGTTGCTGGCTTATATTTTTTGCTTTTTTATTTATTATATTCTTCCTCCCTAGAATACCTTCTGTCTCTAATTCGTTTATGGAAATCCTACTCATTTTCTTAGGTTCAATTGCATTCTATTTCATCCATGAGGTTTTCCTAATCATTCTCACAGCACCTTATCTCCTTTATCTAAATACCTATGGGTTTATGTTTTACTCATTTGGTACTCACAGATATTACTGTAGTTATTTTGAAGCATAGCATATCTACTCAAACAGACAGCAAACCCTGAGCAAAAGAAACTGTTTCTTATATATCTTGTATATCAGAGAATTGGATATAGTAGATACTTGAAAAGATTTTTTTTTAACTGAAAAGCAATGGTAAGATTGCTTATTAAGACAAGATACTTCCATGAGACAGTGAGCAATAAATTTAAGATAATGATAAAAAAAATCATCCTTAAAGTATGAGGGTTGAAATTCACTGGTCTTTAAGACCAATTCCAAGGTGCCCATATAATCTCAGTAGGGTAGATTAGGCTTTCAAAATGAATTTCAAGTAGTGCACCATAACATTTAAGTAGAGTTCACGAAAGAGTGTATTTACTTTCTTGATTTATGTAGAAGGTAATTTTAGAACAACTTAGGATTCACCACTTACTAGATGTCAAATTTAGCTTTATTGTTTGTAAATAAACCCAACAAAAAAATCTCCTCAAAAACAAGCATAAACAAAAGCAAACAAAAATATACAGCATCTGGCTCATGAACTCATTCATCCCTTTATATTTTTTTTTGTTCATCTAAAAAATACTTACTGAATATTTACTATGAAGGCCACTGAACTTAGAATTAGGGATATGATGGCAAACTGTTCCCTGGACAATGATGAATCTGGGGAAAATTAAAGCATTAAATAAAGTACTATTATCACATGAAGTGAAAAATGTATTTGTATTACAAAGATAAAAAAGAGATTATGAATTATTTTGGGAAGATGAATGACATATTATCAAATTTTATAAATTCCTCAAAAAAGTTAAACATCTACTGTGTGCCATGAACTGTGCTATGTGGTGACCATAGGGCAGCCATTGTAGACTTTATTTTTATTCACGAATTCATCCTCGTCTTCCCATTATGTGGGCAGAGATACTTCCCCATTCCATGGATATTGCACTTGTCCGTGTGATTGCTTTGATCAGTGAAATGCAGGCAGAAGACACAGTATGACTGTGGTTAAATAGAGCTTCAGAACTACCATGAGTTTGTTTCCTCTTGCACTATTGTCATTTGTTATAAAACCGTACTGCATAAAGTCAGTGTTTCTTCAGTCTTGGTTCCGGAATGAGAACCATGTGGAGCAAACGTAAACTCAACAACCTGGAGTTATGCTAAGCCACGCCCAGCTGAGTCTGCTTGGGTCAAGTTATAGTGGACACAGAATTATGAAGAAGAAATAAATTTGTTGTCCTCAGACTTTAAATTTGGTTGTTTGTTAATGCATAGAAAACTAATGCAGTGGTGAGTAAGATACTGTGTCTAGTGGAGAAGAAAGACATTAAAAAGGTAGTTACAGGAGGGTCAAGATGGCGGAAGGCCAGGTGACCGCATTTCAGGGAGTTCCCTGAAGAGAGCTGAATTCCAACAAAAAAACCACTACAAGACCACCGTGAACACCCATGAAACCAGCCTGAAATGTGATATTTCCCACTTCTGGACCGCCACGAGAGACAAAGAACATCGGCAAAAAGGTAGAAACAAATTGGA